>JAVQJX010116370.1:0-14915 GCA_036025115.1 Ambassis agassizii | reverse complement strand
CCTCCAAATGTGACAAATTTTCCATCAACATACATTGAAGTTCCACTTCATAAAATATCTACATACACGTTACCTGCCAATCACTCAGCACAGAATATAAACCTTGATATACCTACTCCATAATCAAGCATACAACTAAAACAATTATCAAAAAGACATGAATGAAATATCACAAAAAGGATTTCCAGATAACAGTTAAAAAACTTAATAATGTCCACAACAAAAAGCAATGCCAAATGACCAGAAACTCAGGGAGAAATTATCTTAAAAGTCTCGCCTGCAAAACAGCACTCAAACTGAAGAGCACCATATGCACGACATTAACAAGTTCACCCAACTAATGAGGATTTAGAAAAATATCCTTATGTTATAGCCCGGGTTTCAGTCACTGCTATTTGTCATATGTTAGAAATCAACACAATGATGCCATATCTGTGCCTGTACCGCCACTAGGTAGTGCCACTGTTCAAAAAACTGACTGACAACTCAACCTGAAGGTTCAGGCTGGAAATGATGAACCAATAGTGATAAAATACTGCCATCTATAGACAGAGGAGACACACTGCGAAGAAAAAGTCTATATACACAGGCCGACTGCGTTCTTCCACAACCATTCCTCACATGAAAACACCAAACTACTAATAAAGGAAAAAAAACTATGAAGTGGTCACATCCGGATTATAGTATTTTGTTTGTAATTATGAATTTGAAGAGTGGAGCAACCATTATCCCATGATAAGTTCTACTTAGTGTCCGTGTAAGATGCAAAAAAACACAAAGCGGGAGTAACGGTCCAGTGTCTCTCAGTACCGTTTTTGTACAATTACAGGCATTTGAAAGAAAAAGTCAAACACAGGCAACTAATGCCTTTGTGTTCACTATTACAAGATAAGAGACAAATGATTCTTCAGTGCAGAGACGACAAATGTCAGAGATGAAGAAATATTCCTTGACCAGGGTGCAGCTGTGCATAAGAGGCTCCTTCGTTGGGAGAAAGTCACTTCTTGTAACGGGGCTCCCTGGATTTATTGTGCTCCTCATCCATCAATCAGCGACACATCAATGTGGGATAAATCAATCATGTGCCTGTGTGGTAATTATGATAAATGTTTGAAACCACTATGGGCAGGGACATTTACTTCACTGTACAGCAGCTGAAAACTAAGAACTTTTCTGAAACTTTTACATCTGCAGAAGGTGAAATTGAATTTGGATTACCTGTGGAAGCTCATTTGGAAACTTGCTGCGTGCTCAGGACTGGAAAATTTGGCAACTGCTTTCCTCTGCTGAGGCATCATTTCGAACGTCTGCAGCAGACAGAAACAGAAATGATAAATTGAATGCAGTTACATACTCCTGTCATCCACAAGAGGGAGTGGGGGTGGTAAAAGGAAACCAAATAATTACTTCACTTTTCATTGTAACATACCGAATCAGTACAATAGAGGGCACTATAGGATCAAAAACATTTCATTGCTGCTACTACTGATGGTTGCAAAAAAAATTAAAAAAAAATTCCCCAGCATTCCCAACAGCCTGCCAAGGCATCCCATACATACTGGATGCTATTAAAAACCATGATTATAAGAGCTACAATGTAACCACCAAAGCTGAGATGGATTTGGGACCTACCTCTATGGGGCCGATGGACCTGAGAAGATTCTTCAGCTGCAAGTCAGTTGTAGATGAAGAGAGGCCCTCTATGGAGACAGTGCAGCGTTTGCTCTCTGCATCTCTTGGGCTCTGTCTGGTTGACACCGGATGACCTCGACCCATCTGACCACCCCCTCTACCACGGCCACGGCTCGACACAACAACCTACACCATTGACGAGACAAAAAAATTCAAACGAGCGGAAAATATGGAGGGAGAGGGGCTCTGGAAAAACTGGGAAAAATACACAAGTGAACCCTCTTCTGTTGTAAAAAATGATGCTGATGCATTCAGCTATTTGAAGAGGTTAAAACGTAAACATGCTGTGTGTTTTGCAACTCTCAGACTCACCAGGCTTTCATACGATTGATTCATCATAAATATAACATCAATGCTAGAACGTGAGGCATGTGGCATGCTATATCTTCATATGCGCTTGTGAGTGAGAGGTACGTTTCTTCAGCTGCAGAGGAAGAGGAGGAGGGAGAGACCCCAGAAAAGGAGGCAGGGGGAAAATGTCTGAGGGTGTGTGTTAGTGTGTGAGCGGGGGAGCATAAAGGGAGAGAAGCCATGCAAACGTTATGGTGGCTGCCTTACGCTGTCATTGTCAGAGAGTATGGTGACTGTGACAGCAGCCTGGTGGTGACAGTCATGCAGAGAGGCCAGGGGACCTTGTGTAGCCCCATGTGTTACACTGCTTTCAGCTTGTCAATACTCCCACATCTGGCATACTGTCCTGTCTTATTACAACTACTACCCGATGGGTACGTCTACTGAATGCCAGCATTGTGCCACTGGCACAGGACTCCTTTCTGAGACATTTCACTTGAGTTTAGAGCAAAATCCTGTTACACACACGGTCGACAGTACTAATAAATACATTTTAGTAGAAATCATCGTTACTTCCTCAGCTCATTTCTGACATACCCTGCTTTGCTGCGGGTTGCCCATGCCCCCTCGGCTAGCCTGCAGTGTTCCGCCTGGTCCCTGTGGCTGCTGTCCTGTCATGGTAACCTTCCTTTGGATGCCCTGGTTGATTGGAGATGCTGGCCAGGTGCCTTGTTGCTGCATTGGGCCGCCGGTGCCCTCAGGCCCCTTTCCACCCTGGATAGAAATGGAGGAAAACACCGATTTAGATTTTGGAAAATAAAAATCCTGCCTTTATCTGCGTTTGCAGGCGTCACAAGCTTGCATTCATATTAAACATTTAGACAAAGTTTTTATGGACAGCTGGGAGACATGCAAGGCCCTAAACAAACTGAAAATCTGCCAGCATTCCTATCAGACAGGCTTTGGGGAATAAAGATCAACCCAACAAGGTGATGGTCTCATTATAAAATAAAGTCACAGCTCTACTCTGTTGACATGCACGGAGGAATTGAAGGTCGTCTCTTCCCCGACTCTGCAGAAAGATGTGACAGATCAATACAAGGGAAGAAAAGAGGCGATATCTTTGACCTGTCCCCAGCTGAGAGTAAATGGATTAATCCCTCCTATAGAAATCACAGCTCCTGATTGCACCCATCAAATGCTAAGCTGCATTACACAGGAACGACAGCAGCTCGATGTGTATTCCATCCCCCCTCCTCCACCACAGCTTTTGTGTCTTGTGCTGCTTTGTATTATCCCTGATGAAAATATAATTTGCCTCTTATCTATGTGCCTAAGCCATACAAATCCAAATCCTCAAAAGTGGCAACTTTCTTACACAGGTATTATGTTACACCCCCTTCAACCAAGAAAGATTAATTACATGGGTCTTGGATTGGCATCTTTTGTTGCCTTGCACCTGAGAGATGGGATGATGGAAAAAAGCAACAGAGATGACAGAGACGAAGAGAGTGAGAGAGAAAAATAAGATAGATAACATTGTCAAGCTCCCAATGATGACAGCAGAACAATGTGGAAGAGAGAGCATCTAGAGAATCTTCTTTTCACTGTAGCTACAGGCCTTAGCTGGCTCGTTCTGCTTCCATCTCTCTTTCTCCACTTCACATCCCACTCCCCTTTTTCCTCCAAGATGCAGTACATCAGATAGCTGTGCGCAGGTTTCCATTAACGCACTGACACCCAGTTATCTTCATCTGCAGCCAGCCTGTGATTTTGGCTCTGCGGCTTGATCCTCTGGGATGAAGTGAAAAAGCAGCTTATTTCAAATACTATCACATCCTGCCAACACGTCTCATCAGCAATATGTTTGACTGTTTAACATGCATGCCTTTGTGACTTTTCAATAAAGATTAATCTGCAATTAGGGCCACTGCAGTAACTTATTAAGCCAGCATAAAAAAGCCTGCAGTGGTAATTCTTGGACTTTAGAGATGTTACCGTCTTTCCTACTTTACCCTCACCATGGCCTACATCTTCAAAAGAATACTCTTCTGTCCTGAAAAGAGGATCTCAACCTTTAAGAGCAGTGATGAGATGTCCCCAACTCTGAAGATAAATGTCATACTGCTGTCTTTAATGTCTCCAGTTCTAAAGGTAAAATGCACGTAACAGCATTGTGGCTTAAATACCAGTTCCCAAAGCTTAAGAGAGGAAACTCTTAACAGATCAATTTTACCAAAATGACACAGACATCACTGTGTCATTCCCATAGGTTAGGCATCATCTAGATTACAAAATAGACAGTGAGGGCAATCAGTGGCATTTCCTTTCAAAACTATGTACTTTCCCTTGTGGATAAAAATCTGCTGAAAAGGATCAAATAAATGTCAGACCAAAACACAAAAGGAGGTATCAGACAGAAATGAAATCATATGCTCACCGCTCCTGAAAGTTTGACGACTCTGACTTTTTGAGGGACCTGCTGGCCTTCAAAACTAGGATTCCTGGCCCGCTGCATTACAGTTCTTTTAGCCCCCGGTTTAGGTCCTTGAGCCACACCCATACCCACTGAAGGAGTAACTGGTGCGTTCTTCTGGGGAGCTTGAATGGACTGGATTGGAGTGCCAACTCTGTTTGTGTTCTGCAGAGTGCTGTTCCTTCTTTGCTGGGGCAGCTGCTGTTGATTTTGTTGGGGCCATTGCTGTTGTGGAGTGGGCCCTAGAGTCTGTTGTGGCTGGGTGTTGCCTTTTACCATCTGCAGACGTGTCTTTACACTGGGGCGTGGTGTAGGGGTCTGAGCATCACTGCTGGGATGGATGGAGTTATTTTGATTAGGATTCATTAATGTGTTGTTTAATGATTGTTGTGTTCTCTGAGGAAACGGTCTCTGTTGTTGTGGCTGCGGTTGTTGCTGCTGTTTTTGTTCCAGCTGCTGCAGTGGTGGTGGTTGTTGTACTGGGAGGGGAGTTTCACGAGTTGCTTGTGTAGGCTGATTCTGTGTGGGAGCTGGGCCTTGGCTTGGTGCATTTGTCCCAGAATTAAGTCTATCCAGCAGCTCCTTCTTTCTGAAGCCAGCCTGCATCTGCCGTCTCATTTCCTTCCTCTTCAGGATCTCTTCCCTCAGACGCTTCTGCTCTTCAATCTTCATTCGATACTGCCGCGTCTCCTCATCTTCATTGGGGTCCTGTGGCACAAAACACAAGCTGAAAATGTGACTACTGGTTGCAATCTACTAGAAGAGGAGTACCACACTGCTTTGCCTGACACTTAAACATAATCAAAGTCAAAACATGAAGAAAAAAAAATATCTATCCATTGTTCTTTCCAAAAGAAAGAGACCACTAACATCAATAATAACCATATTTTACAGGTTTACACTCAGACCTTCAGTTTTTGTATATCAGGTTCCTGTGGTGTAAACATATCATAAAATTCTGACCTGTGGTGCCATGCTTGGAACTTCCTTGTGAACAACTGTCCTGCTCGCTCCCTCAGGGTGTGATTCAGTCTTTGGAGCAATTGGGCGTCTTCCTCTGTCACCGTCAGACATGGGCTGCATGTTCTGCCCAGGACGCATCTCCTGTGTTGTCTTGGCAACAGGCTTGATGTTGGCAGCGTGGGAGGCGGGGGTGGTGGCAGGGCGGGCACTGTTCATGTTTGTGTTGCCAGGTGCTACAGGGAGCTCCCGTAGATTGCTGTTGCGCTGCTGCATTTGCTTGGAGACAGGTGTGTTCTGAAGAATAGGCAAAAAGTAAAATTATAAAAATTATTTTATAATGTGGTTACAGACTTGGATATATATTTTGTTCTTGGAGATTTTGTTTGTTGAGGAGAAATAAATAATGCTAATATGAGAGTTCACAGTGTGAACAGAAATTTAATGAGGTAATGTGTTAATCACTCACCATTCTCTGCCTGTTGGACATGTTGCGTTGATGGGGGATCTGAGGGCGGGGAGTCAACTGCCTTGGGCTACCATGGGCCTGATGTTGATGGAAAGAATTCGGGCCATGGTCCATCATGGAGCGAGGCTCACCAAGATTTAACTGTTGCTGGTGATGATGGGGTAACTCCTGCCTATGATGCTGTGGCTGCATGGGCTGGTGCGATGACATTGGGTCATGATGTTGAAGTGGGGAGATGGGGGGGCCGTGCATTAAGCCCTGAAATGTGAGGAAATGGCAAAATGCATTTAAAATAATATCAGTCCATATTAAAGTTAATTCTCAACATTTGATCAGGCAAATTCCGCATAATCCCCCTGTATCTAAATCTTGGCAGTTGGCACAATACTGGGAAACACTAGAGGGAGCTCTTGTCTATGTCTCTTCCCAGACAGAATCTTTTCACTCAAGACCTCAGTAGCAGTGAATATAACCAGATAGATTAAATTACCACATTCAGTAATCAAAGGCACATCAAAGGCACTATTAAACAAGACAATAGCATGTAACAACAAAACAACAACTCCACAAACATCTATAGTTAGAAAAAAAATCACTTACTCTTAGTCGCACCTGCATCCCAAATGGTACTTGTGGAGGTGGAAAGAGATTCCCCTGTTGACCGAACGGCTGACGAGAACCCATGAAAGGCCTGGACTGGTTAGGGGGGCCACCCTGTTGATTCAAGTTCATCCCCTGGTGGCCCTGGTGGGGAGGGAGGTTGGGTCTTGGGGGTTCTCTCTGAAACAGCCCTAACGGCCCCTGGCCTGGCTGGTTGAATGCTGGTCCTGGTGGGCCGAAGCCCATGTGGCCCTGGCCGGGCATCTGCTGCTGGTGGAGGTTGTTACTGCTGTTCATCAGAGGGCCGGGACCCTGGTGATCAAACATGTGCTGCCCTGGAAACCGTGTTGAATCTGTACGATCTGGGCCCACACAAGGAAGGCAGAATAACAACAACAACACAAAAGAGTTGTCAGTTTTTCTTCCTTGAGAGCCAATTTCAATATACCAGCAAATCCCCCTCCAGATGTATACAGTTATGGCATGGGGAAACAAAACAGACGACTTTATCAAGGTGAAAGGGTAAACAACCAGTTAGGTCATGAATTCTGCATTAATACTCTGAATGAATAATCTTAAAAATGTATGTTTAATGCCGTTTCGAAGGTTCATTCAGATGTATATATACACATGCATTTAACATGAGTCCTGTTAATAGAGCAGCAGCAGAAAGCTAGCAGCATACCCTGTAGGTATAGTGCCAGAGGTGATGATGAATAGGGTTAACTATGCTAAGAGAGCTTTGTAACACTACTCAAGGCTGGGTGTGAGACTCACCTCCCATAAAGAGTGGCTCTCTGTCCTGGGGGCCTTGAGGTGGCTGGTTCCTAAAGGGTTCCATGTGATGAGGGGGCCGCTGGGGCGGACCGAAATTACCAGGCATGTGCTGCTGGAAATCTCCCGGTCCCTAGGAAAACACAAGACTCATGAATTATAGGCCATTTTGGGAACTCAATAACAACAAACAAATTAAACTAATGAAAAATGGGAATACGAGGGGTATTGCATCAGGCATGGAGTACTTGTAATTGAAGAGCGAGGGTCATTAAAAAGACGCAGAATCTTGAGCTGTAAACATCAATATGCATGCCAATATTAAAGAAACACTTCAACATTAATTTGTGAGCAAACCTGCATTAATGCTGCTTGGGGCTTTGTTGATAACACTCCTAAAAGCCTGTCTCTGACAAGGAAGAGGTCTTTCAGGAGGGGATAAGTACCCTCATCTTTGTTTCATCCACTTCATATGTTTGACAGCTTTCAGCTCATTGCATGCACGGTACTCCTAATCTATCTTCCAAGGAAAACTAGATAACCTTTTAATCCCTCCTTGGAATTCGAATCCCCCTCATAACTGTCTCCTTTATTCTTTTAAACATCCATCTCTGTTGAAAAATTAACCTGCTATTCAACATGTGGCACTTCCACAAATGGGCTGCTTACCTCCTTCAAGCCTATTGTAAATTACTTAAGATGCTATCAAGGCTTAATCCATCTTTATTCCACTGTGGTGTGGAGGTATTTAGAGAGGAGAGCTGTTAGAAAGCTAGAAGGCCAGACTCCCAAAAACTTGCTTAACATAAAGTTAATCAAAGGGGCTTACAAAGACAGGGGATCACAATGGGGGCACAATCATACCCTTCTAAAAGGTCAGAAAGGGAGGCAGGTTTGTACAATGAGGACTCTGGTGTCCATATAATACCTCTCAAATAACACAGCTCATCCTCTCACTTCTAATCCTTAATAAACAGTCTGTGGGCTGCTCAATATGTAAGTAATGCTAGGGTAGCTCTTAGCTCCGAGCGGATATGCATGACGCATATAATGGAACAATGTCATTATATTTAATAACGAATATAAATGTGACTTTAAAGAGACATTTTGTTTCAGGGTGTTATGCCATTGTCTTACAAAGACTCACCAAAACTGATGGTTTTGATTATTTGTTTTTAACATTAACAAAATGGAATAAATTATACATACTAAAATAAATGTATATATTTACCCATTTTCTATGACAGTTGACTTCACTCAGTTTTACAAGAGATTGCATTATGGTGCATTTTATTGACAATAAACCAAAATGATCACTGTTGCAGCTTTTTTTGTGGTTCAAAATAAATCTGAAGTCTGAATGGAATAAATATTCCTAATAATGGCTTTAATTGGCGTTGAGATTAATATTTCAAAACCAGTCTCCAGCAGCAAAAATTTAATGCAGTAATACTAGAGGCTATGACCCCCATTTGCCTGGCCTTTTAACAATTAAATTTGATGGGATGATAATGTATGATAATCATGAGTAATCAGGTGCCCACTGATAAATGGAATGTTGCCGGCTGGTATGTCACCTGCATTTCAAATTGTGTCCTTGGCAACACCAGCCTAAATGTGATTGACGGCTGGGGAATCCAACACTATGCTGCTCATCAGCCCAGTTGTCCGCATACCCTTCACACCCCACCTTCTTCTGTCTGATAAGAGCCAAAACAGCTCCTTGCTTCTGTGCTATCGATATCTGGCAAAATCACAAACCTCGGGGAACTGAAATTGCCTGATACGGACATTGAAGGTTGGAAAAGAGGTAAATAAAAACACATTTTTTGACATAAATTGAATCCTGTACAAAAGCCTGGCTCATTTGGCATCCAGGCTGTAAATCCACATGACTGTAATTGGATGCAGTTATTTTCCAATGGCTAATTTGCATAAATCCGTATAAAATGCACTTTCTAGGAAGATGTCAGTCAGTACAATTGCCACCTGATGCCTGGGCATCAAGGACTGGAAGGGTGGAGTAACTTAAGCCACTTTGGCCGACTTTCTAGCCAGTCGAACCTCAATTCAGTAATTACTTTAAAGGCATTTGTGACATCTGTTCGATGGGCTCTTTGTGACTGAAATAAAGGACCTTTTCTTATAGGAAATCACTGACTTAATATCCCTTTCTCTGACGTGAAATTCAGCCTTCCAAATATACGGTGCAGAAAAGCAAAAGGCTCACCGCAACGCCATCCAACCACCACCACCACGTTTCACTAATTTAGATACCGTTCAGAAAAGGTCTCTGTGCCTTTGGGACACAAACTTGTGGAAAGTGAATTTTAACTGGCAGTATATCCTGGTTTCACAATTCCATTATGTGCCAAGCTGGCTAGTCTGAGCCCCAGTCCATCCATGAAGAACTGCTAAGTAAGTCCCACCACTGCAGCCCCAACCTCCAAAAGTCTGCTGCCTTAAGCCCCTATCACGAATTTCCAGTTGCACAGCCAGACTCCTATCAGTGTTTACAGATTTGCTTTAACAGTATTTTGGTCAGGGTAGACAGTCTAATTGAAGTAATGATATTGCCCTCACAGAAAGGGACACTAACACTGTGAAGAGGGAAGGAAAGTGAGGCGAGAGGGAGGCAGAGGAGCAGCTGCTACTCACAGGGAACCTCTGAGGACCCACAGCAGGTCTGGGCTGGCTCTGAGCAGGAGGCATCAAGGGCACTGCAATGAGAGAGAGGTAGGAACACAGAGCAAGAGGAGGGTGGAGGGGGAGAAAAATGAAAATGAGAGGCAGTAGGCAGAGAAAGGGTGGTGATTGTAAAAAGGAAGGAGACCATTAGACTTCACCATGCTAAAGGCTCTTAGTCAGGCATACATGTTAAATTTTAGCTCCTCACATCTTTACACAGCTAAGCACAAAGCAGGGAGCTCAAAGACATATTAAATATATGAAAATATGCTAGATTCCACATGAAAAAACCAATCATCATTTGCGCTTAAACAGGAGGCACTTCAATAAATTGAATTTTCACATTACTAGCATTCTGGCCATCGCCAGTCTTCCAAAACCCACTACACATGCCAGCACATTCTACAATAAGTTACAACAATTATGAGTACAAGACCAATATTTAGTTACTTCAAATTGGGACCCATTATTTTAACCATCTTTGTTTTTACTGTATTAACATACCTTGTACAGAGGATGATGAAGATCCTCTAAAATGGGGATTTATGTGGATGTTTTTGGGCTGCGGAGGCTGCTGTGGGTGATGCGAAGGGAAGTTGGGTGGTGGGGAACTCATCATTCGTGGTGCGGGCTCCATCTGGGGTCGCAGTGGCGGGGAGCGATGAGCCATGTGCGGCGGGATGAGGGGCTGAAGAGGCTGACCCAGCGGCGGGCGCCCATGCTCTTGGAAGGGAGGAGGTCCTCTTGGACGCGAAGGGTGGTGGTGGTGCTGGGAGTGCAGTTGTTGCTGATGAGGCTGATGAGGGGGAGGCATTCGGGAGCATTGCTGTTAATTGGGAAACGATAGGCAAACAGAGAGGAGTGAAAATGAAAACAACTTGTCAAAACATTTCTTCGTGAAGATCCAGAGATTGCTGCTTGCAGCCATAAGAAGACAGACCAACAAGCGAATTCACCAGCAAGATGTTGTAGAAAAATAATTATCCTTTATCCTGTATTTAGACTTTGTATATACCGCATGGAGACAATGTGAGGCCAACTACATCAGAACAAACAAACACCAGAGTCTAGCTACATGCTAGCATTGGACCATTTCAACTAGGGTAGGGCAATGAGATGCTTGTCCATGAATGTCCCTGATGGATTTTTTTAAAATTCTGCTCATTCATGTTCAGCCCCCTAAAATCACACAACAATCACAAAGACAATGCCAATCATAATTTAAATTACTGATTAAATACATTGTCAGTTGCTAAAATGTGTGTGTTTTTTTTCAGCAACATTAATATTATAGCACACCTTTATAGCTGGCAACACAACACTCAGCAACCCCTGCTCCCATAAATGGTTATTTCTGTCTATGTCGCAAAAATTTCTATCTGACATAGGCCGTCTATAAAGACGGTTATTTTCCTTTTCTTAATTAGCAGGACAGCAACACAAAATAGTGTTGCCATACTGACATTTTCCCACAATGAATATTAAGGAATGTATATGAATACATCACTGGTTTGATCATCTGACCCAAATACTTTGTCATAATATATTTACCAACAAATAAACAAGCATGCCACAACTAAAACTTGACAACTACAGTATGCTGTAAAAAGCACTCATTAATAGCAGTCACCAGAATGTTTGTGGTGTTTGCATGTCATCTGAGTGCCATTTAATTTGAATCTCCAGTGTTCAAGTTTTGTTTTGAATTGCACAGGCTATTATAATTAATTAAATCAAGCTAAATTAAAACAGTGCTGGAGCTGAGAGCCTTGAGAACAACCACTTAAAAAAACATCTAATGTCTCTCCAGCTGCAAGTGGCAATAGTTTTTTACTAACAACTACAAGTCTTGATTTGATATAAGCTATTTGTGATATCTAGCATCACAGCAACATATGTGAGGAGGTGTTGGAAAATGGTATGAGTTACTTGAGAGACTTGAGTACATTAAGGATAATCCTGGTCTCATTACAAAATCTGAGAAAAACATTTTAAGATTATCATAAATTGTTTTACTTTAGCTTACACATTTGATGTAACTTTTTCCCAAACACTAAATCACTGTAATCCATACTATCAATACTAATACTGGGAAGAAGAATTTATACACCTTTTAAGGTGTATAAATGACCTTTGCTGTGATGAGTTTTTGGGAGTTAACAGTAAACAAAACAAGGGTCAAGTACAAATGGACCCCTCTGACTGTGAAGAATACATGGTAAAAAAGTTGAGCCGTTTCTGTAGCATAATTGATAATCATGTGGATGTGAATTAGTTACCTGCATGCCCATGTTTCCCATCAGTGGGAACCTCTGGTCATTCATTCCTCCTCTGTTTCCTCCTCTAAAATCTGCCATTCCAAAGCCAGGGAAACCTCCTCTTCCTCTGCCTCCTCGTCCTCCTCCTCCTCTACCTCGGCCTCCGTAGCGGTTTTGTCTCTTGTAGCGCTCTTGTTCTTCAAGCTTCATCAAATCTTGCTTCGCCTTCTCTGATAATTCTGATATACAGAAGAAGACAGTAGCATTTACAATAAAAAGGAGGATGAAAAGAAGAGGTACCTCAGTTTTAGAACATTTAACAGTTAATTTGGTTAATGAGGCAGGGGTATATCAGTCCAAGCAAGAATAAGTGTTACCTAGGGTTTCAGGAATGTTCCTTCTTTTATTGCCTACATCTGCTAGTCGGACAACAGCTCCTTCCTTTCTCTCAGATTTGAACCTTATGCGGCCAGACTCTTCATTTTCTTCATCGTCTTCATCAGATTCTTCCTTCGTGTCTTCTTCAGGGAGAGTTTCACTTTCACCCTGTAGACATTTTCTCATGTTAAAAACAGATATTCACTTACAGCTGGTACAGTGTATGACTAGTAGTAAAAATAATTAATACAATAATAATTAATAAAAAGCACTTCAACTGCACTGCCTGCCGCTCCTGTGTTCCTACAGCAGATTATGAGAGAAATACATTCAGTCTGAAAGGTGGGGGGTCTTTGCATACCTCTTCTGTGTCATACACTTGGGGTTCATCAGTGGTGCCTTCTTCCTGCTGCTCTTCGCCCCCCATGTCCTCTGGGTCCTCCTCCTGTTGGACTGCATCACCATAGGAGGTTTGGTATTCTTCCTCCTTTAAGGATGATATGGATAATACATATTAAAGTCATAAGAGCCCTCTTGTTAATCAGCAGATCAGTGACAGCCAACTGCAATTCAGCCACTGCTAAAAAATATTACATGCATCTGGTGAAAACATCTACTTATACAACTATTAGCAATGCCTTCATATAAAAGTCTACAAGATTATCAAATAAAATACATATAATATAGCACATTTATGACATACTTTGCAATTTAAACAAAAAAAATTGTGAGCAAATCCCCCAAAAAACAGAGCAAACACAATAAAACGTTGGTGTGTATGGTGAGTATTTTTGGGGAGGCACCAGGCACAACCACCCCACCCCTTCGGAACCCAAATTACCATAACAGTGGGAGCAAGGCTTCATTACTATTCCTGACAGCATTTGAAATTCAATGAGATGTAAATGTTTGACATGATATACAGAAATGCAGGCACAGATAAAAACACTCCTCCCCGCTTCAGTGATGGTGAAAATATCATTGACTGAATCCTCACAAATCACTCTGTTATTGGCTGCAGTGTAAGTTCATGACTCCATGTAGGAAATGTGGCAACGATGCAGACATTCAAGAAGATGACAAATCACTTTTTTTTTATTCTAGAGCTCAACTTAAATTCAATGAGATTATAGAATGCAAAATACACATTACTCAAGCTCAATGACATCCTAGATACACATTTCCGTAAAATCAACAAGCAAAGCGCACTGCATAGCTAGAAAAGATGCAAATAATTCAAGCATCAAAATTACAAAATCAACTGACAAATACTAACTGCCAAATAAGGTCAGACTGTATGTCACACAATTGGGTTAGGTGATGTACTCCCATTAACCTGCCAACAGAAGCAAGTATAAATGCAGAAAAGAAAAAAATAGACTCTTAGCAAATCAGACGGATTGACAGGCTGGCCCAAGGGAACACAACAGCTTAATCCTTTAAACTGTTCCACATAATGCTCAGTGAATACCATGGTGAGCAAAATGTCAAGGCCAGGCACTTTAGTGACCTTGTAAACGGTTATTCCACATAACATCCACACCTGCAGACATCTCCCCAAAATCCAAAATAGGTAGCCACTTGTACTAAGAAGGTCAACATCTTATCTTTGTTTGGAGAAAGGAGGTAGGCTAATATATCTCTGTCAGGTGCCAAACACAATCACACCATGGTAAATGGACCATAACAGACATTTGCACATGGATCTGGTCTTATCTTTGATCCTCTTAACGCAGGCTAAGAGGAAAGGGAAACGAATAAAAGAGAAACTCACATCAATCATTAGAAAACTGTATGGACTGTCCCCAGGAAGGTCAATAATCTTTTCACCTGCATGAGACTTTATCAGATCTGGTCTTAAAGACAGAGATAAAAGCCCCCCACATTAACCTCTGCCGATTGGCAGCACATCTCCCCAACACAAAGCAGCTTCTTACTCCCCTAAAGATACAGGACCCAAGGTCACAATGGTGCAGGGATTTAGAGGCGACAGCACAGCATTACCTCACACCAAACAAGCTGTCAACAAAACTTTGTCAGCAAGATGGAGAAATTAACTGGCAGGAAGTGATAATGAATCTAATCCTCCCGTGCCCAAAAACGCCAACCTACATCTCCTTCCCCTGAATAGATTTTCAATCCTGACTGTCCCCTTACAGAGACAAGAAAACTGACACTATCTCTTGGACACAATGGAGCTGAACAGAAAGGGGAGTGGGACAATGTGTGTGTGTGTGTGTGTGTGTGTGTGTGTGTGTGTGTGTGTGTGTGTGTGTGTGTGTGTGTTTGTGTGTGTTTGTGTGTGTGTGAATTTATATAAAAAACAAAA
>JAVQJX010116284.1:0-17291 GCA_036025115.1 Ambassis agassizii | reverse complement strand
TGAGGCCAAGAGTTAAAGTGGTCTTAAAAATTAGTTGTTAAAATACATGATGTTAATAACGCTAGCATATAGCGACTGGAATGTGTTGGACCCGCAATGTGATGTGAATTTTTTTTAACCTGTTGTAGTAAGTCTGTTGTGTCGTCTGTTCGCTTTGTTTTTCGGGGGGGGGATAAATGTTATGACGTTGTGCCGTAATCAGGAAGTGCTTTGAAGGCTGAACCGTCCCATTTACCAACGGTTGAAGCAGCCTTCGGAGGATCCTCCGAAGCCGTAGCCTCCGGAGACCGCGTAGGCTGCGTCCTCCGAAGGATGCAGACCCTGAATTGGGACACAGCTATTGTCTAAATTTCGTCCGCCATTTTTTTTTTACGAGAGTCTACGGAAGCGTCGCTACTCTGCGACTCTCTACTGGTTATTACCATAGATACAGAACGCGTTCTATAGATATCTATGGTTATTACTCTACCGCTCTGACTTCAGGAGAGCAGCGTCACTTGGGAGCAGTTAAACGGCGCATGTGTAAGGGCGGAGTTCAGAGGCTTAGTTACCATGGTAACAGAGTCTCAGCGCTCTATGAAGCAGGTTTGACTGTCCGTCAGTTCGGACTGAAAACACTCACAGTCACTCCATTAAATGAGATTCATGTCACTGAGACTTCAGAGGTCTGACAGAGAAAACATCACAACAACAAGCTGCTCCGTGTTCCCTTCTGTCCACTTTGTGGAGAACAAACAAACTAAAGGCTCCTGCTGCTCGCTCTGTTAGCGGCTCCGCGGCTAGCCGACGATGCTAGCAGCTACCTGCTTTAGAAGAGCACAAAACAGCAGAAAGTCCGAATAAAACTCACCCAAACATCCGCGCTGCGCTCGGACTCGGCCCCCATCAGGTCTACACTCAGGCTGGAGTCCTTCATCTCGGGTTAAATCCACTTTTATCGGAGTTATTGCGCCGGTTTGTTCTGTTTTTTTTTTTTTCTGCCGTTACCGTTACACAGGTGGCGCGTGAGGCAGGTCCTTAAAGGGGCAGGAGCTCATCTTAAAGGCTGATTATCTGTCCCCATAAAAATATTATGAAACATGAAAGGACCGATTATTTACATTACTCATACATTGTTTGTGTTGTTATTGTTTTTATTCAACAGAACGCAGACATTATTAATCACTGAACTCTCTCTGATTTCTTTTTATTATTTTCCGTAAACATAAAAACAGAATGCTGAAAAATCTGACGCTGTCCTCCATGTTGGAGTTTTTTGTCCCCCATGTTTGTTTCTGCTCGTGTTCCTTCAGCCCTGCTCCTCCATGCTCCTGTCAGGCAGTGGAGGTGACGCCTCTTCCTCTTCCTCCTCTTCCTCCTCCTCAGCTCTGTGAACAGGTTGGCTGTTTGAACTCAGCTTCTTGCTGACTCGAGCGTAAACTGAGTTCCTGTCTTGGTCACTAAAACCCGCTGCAGGACTGTCGGCCTGCTGCTGATTGGCTGGAGGTGATGATGCGCCGTTGATGCCCCGCCCCTCGCTGATGGTGTGGTAGATGTGTTCAGGGCCGCTCAGACCTGAAACAGAAGGGAGGCTGAGTGGAGGAGGACAAACGCTCCTGCTCTGTCAGGGAATAAAAGCAGACCTTTGCTCTGTGGCGCCCCCAGGTGGCTCCTCCAGGGAGTGATGGCGGCCGAGGTTTCCTCCTCAGAATGTGTCTCTACGCACACACAACGCATCATGGGAAATAAAGCAAAGTCCTTTACAAAAACATGAAGTTAACTGCGGCGCAGGTTTATGAGTCTCTGCAGGTTTTTACTTAAACCTGGTGAGACACTGACCTGTCTGAGTCTGCGGCGCCCCCAGGTGGCTCCTCCAGGGAGTGACTGAGACATCAGGAGGGAACTCTGATCACACAGAACAGGACGATCAATAACAGGCCGATCACCTGTTCATGAGGTTTGATTTGCTGCTTCTGTCTCACCTTTTTCGTCGCTTCGGATCTGGTGGATCATCAGATTCTCTCTGGCTTCCTCCAGCTTCACCTGTCGGTCAGAGCAGCAGTTACAGCGCCGCCACTTCCTGTCAGAGCGTTTAAAGGTGTCTTACCACTCTGATGAGAGCTGACGGGTTCTTCTCCACCTCTGAGTCTTTCAGCTCAAACGAACGTCTGCAACATAAACAGAAGTCGTCAGCCCGTCCGGATCGACTGTCCTCATGTTTAATAATGATAACAGGTGAGTGAGGACCAGCTGACCTGCTGCAGTCGCTGCACAGCGCTGTGAGGACGATGAAGAGGAGGAGGAGGAGGAAACAGAGGAGAGCTGGTGACATGAACTCCACCGCCTGTGCTCCGATGGCGGCCATCATCCCTGAGGCACAGGAACAGGAAGTGACTGAGGTTTAAAACAGCTGCTGGCGTGCCTCCATCTTTACAGTGAGCAGCCTGAACGTCTCACTTCCTGTTGTCCCACTGACTGACAGCTGCCACAACACAACGTTTACTGTTTGTTTTTTAGTCACAGACGCATCAGGCTGCAGGGCCTCATGGACCACGCCCTTATCGGAGCCCCGCCCCCTCTGCCTGATCAACGGGATCAGACAGACAAAAACTGCTTTAATTAACATTAATTAACATAACAACAGTGTGTGAGTCAGTGTGCACACAGACACACACATGAAAAACATCAGCGTGTGTGTGTGTGTGTGTGTTCTTCTGTAACAGAGTCCACTCCTCTGATTATAAATTAATCATTGGAACGACTTCCTGAAACGCTGCAGCTCAAGAAAGAATTTCCCTCAAGATCCATAAAGTATCTACACACACACACACACACACACACACACACTCATCAAACAGGTAAAAGTTTCAGGACCAACAACAAACACGACCTCCTCCAGCTGACTCTTCATGTTAATATGAAACCTGAACGACATCACAGAGAGTTTAATTAAAGTTTAACAGCTGCTCTGACACACACATCTGCTTTAAACATAAAAACAGATGAACAGTGTGTGTGTGTGTGTGTGTGTGTGCGCAGACTCACCCTCGGCTGAGCGTTCAGGACCGTGCTGCTGCACCTTCACTCGTTAACAGACTGAACAAACACAGCTCGCTGTTTGAGCTTCTTAAAGACACACACACGCAGGTTAGCTTAGCACTGAGGCTGTAGAATCTCTGGCGTCATGTCCTTCGTGTAACATTCACTGTATCTGATCAACACAATGTTAAAACTTGTTGCACATGTTCAGTCAAAGTTTATATTTAGCTGAAAGTAATGATTTTACAAATATTATAGCTTTATTAAATATTTCAGATGTGTTTAATTTTTGCTCTTATTTCTCACTTGTTGTTTATTTTTACTCTTATTCTTTGACATGTAACCTGTAACCTCTGACCAAAGGATTTCCCTCTGGGATTAATAAAGTTCATCTCATCTTAAATGCTACCTCTGTGCTAGCTGTGTGCTAGCTCTCTATTAGCCTTCTGTTAACTCTGTTAGCTCTACTGATGCTAACGTTAGCTGCTGTTGATCAATATTTGGTTGAGTTTGATTGATGAACATCCACCAGCCTCAGCGCCCCCATCAGGTAAGACACCATCAGTCCAATCTGTCACATGTTTTAATGCTTCATGCTGGTTGTACAGCAGCAGTCAGTCATCCTGTAAACATTCTTAAAACCCAAATCAAACTGAAACTGGAACTTTATCAGCAGCTCCACCCAAACACTCCAACCGACACTGACTGCATGAGCGGTGGAGCGCGGCTCACTGAGAGCTGTGTGAGGCTGATAACAGCAGCTCCTGCTCCTCCTGTCTGTCTGGCACCTGAAACATGACGACACCAGAGGGGGCAGCAAAACACAACTTTTCAACCAAAACGTGTTAATTGGAAGAGCAAATGCAGTCACTTCCTGTTTGTGTATCTCATGATCCCCTCCTCTGCCCCCCCCCCTCCCCCTTTATCAGACCTGCAGTGGGTCCTGCAGTCTGCAGACAGGAAGTGTCCGTTTCTTCTTCTATCGTTGCTCCTTCATCAGCTGCAGCTGAGCGCGCCTCCTCATGGCTCCTGCTGTCAAAGCACAGCAGAGCGTCAGGCAGGGGAAGGAGGCGCAGGCCTGCAGGAGGCGCTCCTCTCCAAACTCCCGGAGCAGCGCCGGCCGCCTCCACAGGAAGTCTTGAAACAGCGCCTCCTGCTGGGTGAACGTGCAGAGCGCCAGCAGGACGTGGAACAGCTGGTGGCCATGGCCGATGATGTCAAAGCGTCCAGGGGAGAAATGCTCGGGCACGGGGCAAGAGAAGAAGAAAGCTGAGAGCAGAAACAGCACCACCTGGTGGAGAGAAGACGCAGCTTTAAACACAAAATGACAATGACGAGGTGTGACTGTGTGTGCGGCGCCACCTGCAGGAAGTGCAGCAGCAGCGCGGGGCTGCTGCTCCAGCTCTGGGTGGCGAGGCGGTGGGCCACAGGGCTGATGTCCAGCAGGTAGGCCACGCCCATCGGGACCAGCTGGCAGAGCTTCCTGCGCAGCGGGTACGGCCGCCGGAAACGGAGTTTAGCGTAGCAGCAGGCAGCGCAGGAGAACCAGGCGAGGAAGGCAGCGGCCGGGAGGAAGACCTGAGGACAAAAACATTCACATGACCACAGGGGGGCGCACACAGCACAGCCTCAGAAACATCCAGGACCTGACCTGTCCCAGCATGCTTTGTGTCCACGTAGCGTCGGAGCTGTACAGCCACAGAGCCAGAGCGCAGCCATACTGGTAGACAGCCACGCCCACGTAGTCCAGGAAGAAGAGCGAGTAATGTGCCAGCTCCGAGTGGGACTGCAGCAGGTGAGCGGCCGCGCTGCAGGAGGAAGCGGCGAGGAGTCACAGAGCGCCACGGCTGAGGATGAAACCACATGATGAACGCTCACCTGCAGCTCAGGTACGTGACGGCGGAGAGGACGTAGAGGACCAGAGGCAGCGAGGACGCGTCCACCGAGAAGCCCTGACCTTCAGGCCCCTGCAGCCGAACACCCAGGACGCCCTGAGGAGGTCAAAGGTCAGACAGGAGGTCAGCAGCGGGCAGTGCGGCGGCAGCAGAGCAGCAGGTAACGCCATCCTACCCCTCCCTGCAGCACGACGAACGCCGTGAACCTCAGCACCACGCAGACGGCGGCCAGCAGGTGGCTCCACACGTTCAGCGTCTCATTGTGGAGCTGGAAGAGGCTGAGGGCGTAGCAGCGCCATGGCAGCCCCGCAGGGCGGTACCCCGACAGGATGAAGCGCTCCCGAAACAGAGGCGGCACGTCCACGTCTCTGAGGACGGGCTGGGGGGAGGGGCGGGGGAGGAGCTCCAGCAGGGGGCGGGCGGAGAGACACAGCGAGGGAGGGGCGAACGACACCCGAGGCATGATGGGAGGTGATGCTGACAGACACAGACAGATACGTCTCCATAGCAACAGCAGCTCATAAACTGTAGTACTGAACTCAGATCAGTCAGAAAGTAAACAAAAACAAACATTCAGAAAGAGGAGGCTTCTGATTGGCTGATGAGACAAAGAGCGCCAACACAACAGCAAGCCTCCTCAAAACTACTTACAGGAAAAGAGAGGAGAAATGATCATTTACTGCGGTAACACACACACACATACACACACACACACATACACACACACACACACACACACACACACACACACACACACACACACACACACTGAATCATTTAAACTGTGCAGACGTACCTGAGTGTTTCCTCTGCAGGAGCTGCTGCTGAATGGACACATGTTCTGATCCGGTCTATTGTATTAATCTGTTCACTGCTCAGTCTGAGCGGCATCACATGCTCACACACACACACACACACACACACACACACACACACACACACACACACACACACACACTACAATGTGTTCTTGTTCTCAGCTAATTAGAGCTGATTTCAGTCTGAATGAGGATTTCAGACGTCATGAGACTCTGACACACACACACACACACACACACACACACACACACCTCGCTGCAGTGAGCAGCAGAAACTAACTCACATTTTAAAATGTGGATTAAAGCTTTTTGTTGATCAATAATGAAGGAAATCAGACTAATCGGAGCACAATAAATAAACATAATAAAATTAATGTTCTAAGAAAAAAAATGAAACATGTTGATCAGGCTGCCTCTTTATCATTGATCACTTTCATTGATCGTCTGATCAGATTGAGCACACTCTGAACACTGTGCTCCGTTTGGACCATCAGTCTGTTTCCATTCACACACTTCAAACACACACTCTGATCAGCAGTACATGCTTTTATTTTGAAACTTTTTGATGATGTAAAACAGTCGTCCACATTTTATTCAGAGTGAAAATGAAAATATGAAGCGTCATGGCCGCCGCCGGCTCAGTCCTGGTGGGTCTTGGCCCAGACGCAGGTGCAGCCGACGGCCACGGAGCGGAACGAGGCGGTGTAGCAGCTCCCCCCCGCCTGCCGCTTCAGGACCAGGATGTTCTGGTAAACAGGGACGGAGTTGAGGTTGTGTGTGTCCTTGTGAGCCGGGCCGGGGCTGGAGCAGAAGCTGCTGCTGCACTCGGCCTCCCACAGCGTGGAGGGGATCTGGTCCTTCACCGTGGTCGACCTGCAACAGACCAACAGGCGGGCTGAGCTAACACAGGCTAACACCAAGCTAATGGCTGTGTTCAAAGTTTATCTGTCAAACTATCGTCTAAATGTTCCTGTCACTGATCATGTTATTGATCAGATTATTGATCGCTGCTGCGTTCACTGACCTCCACTTCCACGGAGACAGAGACCTGATGTTGATGCTCCCGCTTCCTTCAGACAGGGAGATCTCTGAGGAGAACGCCAGCGTGGAGTCACATCGGGGAGGAGGGGCTTTGGAGGAGGAGACGGCCCACAATGCACTGCAGCAGGCCTGAGGACACAGAACCAGGATCTCAGGACCACATGTGTGAGACGAGCGGGCTCACGACTGAGCTGCAGCTCAAACTGTTTTCAGAGCAGCACGTCCTCTTTACAGGAAACTCATGTTTCCACATTCATCATGAACTCGTTTGAATCTTAAATTTATTTGCTGACAGACATTAAACCTCCAGCGGCCCATGTGTGGGCCCTGAACCAGTGCTTGGGAACCCTGAGTCTGTTCTGTCTGCAGCGTCGCATCTATCAGAATTCACTGAGCTGTCTCTAGAAAACATGTCGGCGTATAGACAGCTTTTTTCAGAGTTTAGAAACATAAAAAAAAAATATTTTTAAACATTTTTAAACATTTTTAAACGTGTTTGTGGCGACCCTGAATGCATCACGCAGGTCAGAAGAAACAAATAAATATGATTTCATTTAGAAAAGACGTCACAAACAAAATAAAACATGAAATAATTAAATAATTAAATGTTTTATTTTCCGACAAATTAAAATCAGTAAAATAAGTGTGTGTGTGTGTGTCTTACCAGCAGTGTGCAGACGCAGTGTGTGAGCAGCTTCATGTCGTCTGTCGGTCCAGCGCCTCAGTGTGAGCTGCTCTGTGATCAGCTGGGTTTATGAGGCTGATC
Organism: Ambassis agassizii; assembly: GCA_036025115.1. Taxonomy (NCBI): domain Eukaryota; kingdom Metazoa; phylum Chordata; class Actinopteri; family Ambassidae; genus Ambassis; species Ambassis agassizii. The sequence goes on along the minus strand of JAVQJX010116284.1, from coordinate 9,753 downwards.
AGACCTGATCTGTGAGCTGATAACAGGCGGGGGATTCCTCCTATCAGAGCATCTGATCAGCGTCAGGAGATCAAAGTCTGATCGACACTTTTCTGCTCTGATAGGAGATCAGCTGACTCCACACCTCCGCTCATCACGTTTGATTTAATGTGTCGTTCTGTTTGAGCACACAGAGATCACAGAGGGACGAATCCTCAGCTCTGCCCTGTCCTCAGTCTTTCTATGGTCCTCTGTGGACAGAGACCAGGACCCGCACTGAGCCCTGAGGAACCCCACAAACATACAGGAGGCCTGCTGCTCCTGCTGCATCATGGGAAACACTCACAGCTCCTGAAACACAGTGAAGCAGACAGCAGCTCGTCCTCCTGTGGACATGTCCCCACAGGAACACAGACCAGACTGTGACTCACACATTAAAGACCATCAGTCACTGCGAGCTCTGATACTCTGTCTGCTTCAAACAGGACGAGAGCATCAGGAGGTCCGATTGAAATGATTCATTCATGTGAGGAGATCCACGAGTTTGATCAGGAAGAACAGAGAGAGAGGACAGCTGCAGACAGAAAGACGGGACAGACAAGACCGAAGTCTGCTGGGACAAAAACCTGGAGACAGAGTCCACAGAGAGGGAGTGATGGGACCAAAGTGGAGCTGTTTGGATGGACCAGGAGACACTGAGACAGCAGGACACACAGGACACACGCACACAGGACACACACACAGGACACACACACAGGACACACACACACAGGACACACACACAGGACACACACACACAGGACACACAGGACACACACAGGACACACACACACACAGGACACACACACACAGGACACACACACAGGACACACACACACAGGACACACAGGACACACACACACAGGACACACACACAGGACACACACACACAGGACACACAGGACACACACAGGACACACACAGCGGACTGTTAGCATCAGTCTGATGTGTTTCTATGTTTACATGTATTTTCACATTTTCACAGTGTGTGTGTGTGTGTGTGTGTGTGTGTGACTTCCTGTTGCTGTTTCCTCGAGGTCACACACACACAGTGCTCACTGCGTGTTGTGTTTGTGTACAGAGGACAAACACATAAACACATGAATAAAAGTCATGTCTCCGTTTGGCCCCGCCCCCTCACAGCCTGTGATGTCATCATGTTCAGTGACACGTAGCTCTGATTAAATAAATAATTATTTATAAAAATATGTTTAGAAATAATAGAAACATTTATTATCCGTGTGTCTGTCTCTGATGCGTCCACTTGTCTTGTGAAGACAGTCAGACACTGTGATGTGATGTCAGCGCTCTGCTTCCATATATGGCTCTGTAGAGGTGGCGTGCTGGCCCCGCCCCCTGCCTGTGACATCAGGTGGCGGATGTTTGCTGCGGTTGGGGCTGTGATGTGGTCGCTGTGAGGTTGGAGCTTTTCTATCAGGACTGTCAGCATCTTCTCTCTGACCTGGTTTTGACAAACCAGAGATTAATCTGATAAAATCGCAGGGATTTTTATCTCCCGCCGGTCGCCGACGGTTACCAGCAGAACCGTCAGCAGTTTTCAGACAGGAAGCGACGCATGAGTCAGCATGAAGGACAGCAGCGACACCTGCAGGCAGCGGGAGACAGCGCAGTGCAGAGTCTGTCCTGAAGGGGGCAGCAGAAGAGAAGACATGATGTGGGACACGGTGTCCTCTACAGGCACAAACAGGAACTACATACACACTCTGTACAGTATTGATCCTCAGGGGGACATTCAGGACACACAAACTGTAAAAACGATCAATAATAAAAGTGATCAATAGAAGTGAAGACAGAGGACCGACGGAGGACATCACACTGCACAGAGTCAAGACGGAAACATGGCGTCACTTCACGTTGGCGTTTCCACGAGCTGCTTTCTGTTAGAGAAATGAGGTCACTGAGCATCACAGCGTCCTTATAAAGACAACGCAGACGGCCGGGTGGGGGGGGGAGGGGGTCTGTGGGGGGGGGTGACTGGAAACAGCAGCGAGGGGGGGGGGGGGGCAGAGGGAAACACCATTCTGACTAACATCCAGGAAGAGGACCTGTGATTCATTGGATCCTTCAGAACCCCCAAAAAACACGATTAAAAACCGACAGTGACATCATCAGCATCCTCCACTCTGATTGGACACATCCGGCCAGCAGCAGCAGAGCCCCCACAGAGATATATATGTGAGGACCAATCAGCAGCCGTTAGCAGGATGCTAGTGTTTAATGGGCTAAAAGACCAAAGGACATTCAGCTCTGATCCATCAATACAAATCAATACCGATCTGATCATTCAGACTGTCTGCACAGCGCCCCCTACAGGAGCTGCATAACAGTGACAGTGTCACTGTCCTGAACAGAACTGAAAAATGAACAGCATGTGTGTGTGTGTGTGTGTGTGTGTGTGTGTGTGTGTGTGTGTGTGTGTGTGTGTGTGTGTGTGCAGACAGTAACAGGTGTGTGATGGGAGCTGCAGCCTGAAGCAGGAAATACATCACTGATAAGATCAATCTGTCAATCAAACCAGGTCAGCGTGGGCAGAAAACAACTGAAGTGATGACAACGCACAACGCAGCGGTAAACCAGGTCAGACTGAGCGCGCTCACATCCGCCGTCACATGATGCACACAGCACAGCCGAGACTACAGCACAGCAGAGGAACCAGGGAGAGAGGGGCCCACAGTGAACAGGAGCCCTAAAGTGAACAGGAGCCCTAAAGTGAACAGGGGCCCTAAAGTGAACAGGAGCCCACAGTGAACAGGAGCCCACAGTGAACAGGAGCCCACAGTGAACAGGGGCCCTAAAGTGAACAGGGGCCCTAAAGTGAACAGGAGCCCACAGTGAACATGATCCCCAGAGTGAACAGAGGCCCACAGTGAACAGGGGCCCTAAAGTGAACAGGAGCCCTAAAGTGAACAGGGGCCCTAAAGTGAACAGGGGCCCACAGTGAACAGGAGCCCACAGTGAACAGGAGCCCTAAAGTGAACAGGAGCCCACAGTGAACAGGGGCCCTAAAGTGAACAGGAGCCCACAGTGAACAGGGGCCCTAAAGTGAACAGGAGCCCACAGTGAACAGGAGCCCACAGTGAACATGATCCCCAGAGTGAACAGGGGCCCACAGTGAACAGGGGCCCTAAAGTGAACAGGGGCCCTAAAGTGAACAGGGGCCCTAAAGTGAACAGGGGCCCACAGTGAACAGGGGCCCACAGTGAACAGGAGCCCACAGTGAACAGGAGCCCACAGTGAACAGGAGCCCTAAAGTGAACAGGGGCCCACAGTGAACAGGGGCCCCACAGTGAACAGGGGGCCACAGTGAACAGGGGCCCCACAGTGAACAGGAGCCCACAGTGAACAGGAGCCCCACAAGGAGAGAGGGCCCCACAGTGAACAGGGGGCCACAGTGAACAGGGGGCCACAGTGAACAGGGGCCCCACAAGGAGAGAGGGCCCCACAGTGAACAGGGGGCCACAGTGAACAGGGGGCCACAGTGAACAGGGGCCCCACAAGGAGAGAGGGCCCCACAGTGAACAGGGGCCCCACAAGGAGAGAGGGCCCCACAGTGAACAGGGGCTGTCACTGAAGTGTCGTCACACTGAATGTTCAGAAGTTTCCTCCGTTGCATCAGACCTGTGACATCACAGGAAGTGACTCAGTGACATCACTGCTCACTTTGAAGATGACTGACCACAACGAGATGAAAGAACAGCAACTGAGAACACACAAAGACACAAAAAGACACACAACACACCCGGAGCAGGACATGTGGTCTGTCCTTCACATTAAACAGGTTTCTAAGACACCAGCTAGCCTTTAGCCTTTAGCCTTTAGCCTTTAGCCTCTAGCTAAGGTCAGGCCCTTCGTCCTCTGCAGGTGTCCCTGTCTCTGACTGCAGACTCTGTGTGATCGCTCACATCAGATAGCGGCCTGTGTGGGACTCAGTCAGAGTCAGAGTGCGCCGTCAGAGGGTTTACAGGCTGACCTAGAAAAGCTGCTGCAGGTCTTAGCGTGCAGAATCACTTCACCTCTATGTGGAGTGAGAAAGTGGGTCGAGGATCGGCCTCGTCATGCAGTCTGCTGTGCGGTTTATGGAGGCAGATCAAAGACACGGCGACAGAAAGGCGGTGACATCATCACAGGAAGCGCGGCGCATAAAAACCTGATGGTGTGAGGTGGAGTTCAGCAGAGACGGAGGACAAGAAGCTCCTGCAGCATCCTGACCTGAACCTCCAGCAGAGCCCGAGGAGCCCAGAGACATCTGTGAAGAACATCCACGAGGACGCCATGTTTTCAGCCACAAACTGCAGAGTGACGGTGAGAGACAGAGTCATGACCTCTACGTCTGGATGTGAACTTTAAAAGTGTCAACAGATCCGGAGGTTCTGTCTGCGCCGCCATCTTTATGCAGATCATCTGTTTATCTGGATTTTACATTCAAATGTTTTAAAGAGAATTTAGAGTTTCAGTCTTCAAAGTGTCAGATCGGAAACTTTCTGTCTCAGCGTCTCTGTCTTCATGCTGAAGGTCCTGAACTGACTCCTCTTCCTCCTCTTCCTCCTCAGGCTGCCTGTGCTGTGGCCATGATGATGATGATGATGATGATGACAGGAGCAGCAGCCATGCCAAAAGCAGCAAGGACACACAGGAAGTCCTTTGATGGTGCAGCAGTAGAAACAGTCCCCCTGCAGCTGGACCCCGGCTCTTTGGTTCCCACCAGGACCCTCCGCCCGCTGGCCAACGCCTCCATCTCGCCGTGGGCCTACAAGTGAGTGAAACCCTGCAGAATGCTCCTTTACTGTCAGGACAGGACGCTCACAGTGTGTCCCTCGTCCCTCTCTGTCCTCAGTGTCTCCAGCGATGACTCCCTGTTCCCGCCGGTGCTGTCCGAGGCTCGCTGTCTGCTGCGAGGCTGCTTGAACTCGGAGGGTGAGGAGGACCTGAGCCTGGAGTCCAGACCCATCATGCACCAGGTGCTGATGCTGCGCCGGGTCCGGTCAGCGGGGGCGGAGCACAGCTACCACTACCGCCTGGAGTCCCGCCTGGTGGCGGTGGGCTGCACCTGCATCCAACCTGTCGTCCAGCTGCAGCAGTGACCCTGACCAGCAGGGGTCAGAGAGGAGCCGGACGTACGGAGGACCAGAGGGGTCAAAATTCATGATCACAGCCAGTCATCACTTTATATTTATTTATTCAAATTATGAAACCGAATCTGTAGTTTTCAATAGAGCAACATAAAAAGAGTTTTAATTTGAATCACAGCTGCATCTTCATCATCATCTTCATCATTCAGGAGCAACTACATACTGTAATTTATGCTGTATTTAATGATATTTAAGTGTTCTGTTGATTTACTGTATTTATGACCTGAAGTAAAAACAAACAAACAGAGAAATAAAGTGTCTGTTTTATTCTTCAGTTTAAAATATAATGTGATCTCTGTACATCTTCATCATCATCATCATCATCATCACAACGGCGTAGCGAGTGAAGCAGCTGTGAACACTGAACACACACAGTCACTCATTCACATCAACCTGTTAGCCACAGGAGCTAACGAGCTAACAGGAACCTCCACTTTACACAGGAAGGGTTCAAATGCTAGCATAAATGTTAGCATGCTAGCAGACAGGATCAAAGCTGGACGTTCAGACCTCTGCTGGTCTGACTGGTCTGTGTCTGTGGTGTGTCTCAGGAGCTGTGGACAGTCCCGCCTCCGTCCTGCTTTTGACTCGGGTCTTGTTGGTTTTTGGGGTTTTGATGCTGATCTGGTTTTCAGCTCCTCATGTGTTGTTGTTGTGCCCTCAGCTTCTGGTTTCCTGTGTTGGGCCTGCTTCAGGTTTTGGTGGTTTGTTCGATGCATAAACAATCACACACACAAACACATTGGCACTGTTGGCATGGCAACAAAGCACAGTAAAACCCTGCAAACGATGGCTGAATCTGCTCCTGAGGAGTTCAGCCCGTTAAAGAGTCCTGGTGTAGAGGCGGGGTCCAGCGGCCTCGGTCTTCCTCTTCACTTCCTGTCAGCCTCCTGAACGGAGCAGCGCTGGCTTTTCCTCCAGCACATCAAATCAGCTCATCAGCCTTTCAAAATGGCTTCCAAATAAGGTTCAGCTTGTGTTGTGATCAGGCCATCAAGACACCTGCAGGCAGAGAACAGGGCAGAGGTCACACAGGAGGCCACAAAGACGACGCCTGAGAAAAGTCTGTGTCTCAGACTTTATGCTAAGCTAGGCTGCTAGTTTACTACCCAGAATCCCTCCTGCTCCAGCCAGTCCTCACCTCCAAACTGTGCTTGTCCTGAAAGACACAAACAGAGCCGTCCATCAGGGACTCGTCTCCACACAGACTCTGGGTTCAGTAAGCAGGTCTGTCCTCCTCACCTCCTCCTGCGAGGCGTTCAGGGACATCAGGCGCAGCTCCTTGTCGGCGTCGGCGCGATGCTCCTGCCGCTCTTTGGTCATAGCTTTCTGAGCGACCTCCCGCTCGTGCTCCCTGCGTTCAGCCAGGTGCTTCAGCAGCTCCGCCTCCTGACACTAGGGGGAGTCAGAGGTTTGATGAGCAAAACTGAAAACAACATGCGGTGTCATGTTGGGGGCCTCAAAATAAATCAAAAACGTCTGTTTGGCTTGCTGTGACAGGTTAGCATACAGACGTTACACACTGACCTTCCTCCTCTCCTGAGCGGCGTCCAGTTTCTTCTGGATCTCCTCCAGCGATGGTTTCTGGCGCGGCGGTGTGGTGGCCCTCAGCTCGGGGCCCCCATCGAAGGTGGGCGGCTTCAGGATGACCTCGAAGGCCTGGCCGCTCGCTCGCTTGCTCAGCTCAATCACCTCCATGTCCCGGATGTTGCACAGGTTCAAGTCCACCACGCCGGCGGCTGCAAGAGAGACGGACAGGTGAGGACAGGCGGGAGGAGTCAGGCTCTGAGGCCTCCAGACGTTTTAAAGGAAAGGCTGCTGACCTTCCTTCTTCTCTGCTGGAGGCTCCCTGCGTTGAGGAAGGATGCAGGAACAGAAGAGGGACACCAGGGGGAGCTCTCGCATTTTCTCTCTGTAGGCTGAAACATGAGAGGAGAATGAGTGATGAAGAAAAGCAGCAGCGGACAGAAAGCAGAACAAAGCTGCAGTCTACAGTGTGAGCTCACCGGCCAGCGTCATGCTGCTGCTGCTGCGTTCAGTCAAAGACACTGAGGCGAGGTAGAGTCTGTTCCTGCAGACACACACAGACACACAGCGTTAAAGTCCACACGCTGCAGAGGACACACACAGCTGGACTCATCAGACAGCTGTGAGTCAGTCGCACAAAAATATCACACTCTGAATCAGCAACACAAACTTTCCTTACAGACCGGTTTAATGCAGAACAGACAGATCAGGACTGACACAACACAACACAACACAACAGAGACAACACAAAACAACAGAAACAACACAACAGAGACAACACAAAACAACACAAAACAACACAACACAACAGAGACAACACAAAACAACACAACAGAGACAACACAACACAACACAAAACAACACTACAGAGACAACACAAAACAACACAACACAACACAAAACAACAGAAACAACAGAAAACAACACAAAACAAAACAACACAAAACAACACTACAGAGACAAAACAACACACACAACATAACAGAGTCAACACAAAACAAAATGCTGCTGCACATCACAAAATAAAACACAACCCGTCTCTGCTGTGTACAAAAAGGTAGGAAATGTGTCAGATTATCAGTTTGTCTGCAGAATCAACTAAAGCATGACGCCTCCGTGTGTGTGTGTGTGTGTGTGTGTGTGTGTGTGCTCTGAGCGATGATGTCATTGTTGCCAGTGAGCACGCTCTGCAGAGCTGAGCGGGTGGAGCTGTAACTCCTAAAAAACCCCAAAAAGACAACAAAGGAAGAGATAGACAAACAAAAAACACAAACCAATAACAACAATAATATCACAAATAACAACATAATATAACAAATGAGAACTACACATGCAGAGCAGGAAAAAAACAAGCTGCAGAAAGACAACAAATGAAATCAACCTGCAGGCGGGTGGAGGCAGAAGATGAGGCTGCCGGTCGGTGTGCAGAATCACACAGTGAGGATGAGGAGGAGCCGTCAGTCAGTCTGCAGCCGCTCGCTCCGCTCTGCTCTCTGCCGCTCAGCAGCATCAGCACCACACAGCAGCCCGAGCATGACATCACCCTGCAGCCTGCTCATTGGCTGCCTCGAATGCTGCGCTGTGATTGGTCCGGCAGAGGCAGAGAGAGGGGGGAGGAGGAGGAGACGTGGGTTCATTTCAGAGGAATCCTCCTGAATCTGCTGGAAGAAGTGTCAGAAAACCTGAAGACAGACAGCAGCTCTGAGGACAGAGACGGGCTGGTGTCCTCAGGATGTCTCACACTGAGCTGTGAGGACACGAGCAGAGCTGCAGCCACAGCCAGAGCGTCCCCCAAACCTCCAGGGTCCATCAGGGTCAGGTCGGGGGGGACACGGGGGGACAACGGGGGGGGGGGGGCTGTCTGTCAAACTGGACTGACACAGAGACACCTGGAGTCTGAATATAATGTAAACGTGTTCTGGACAGAGGTGCTGATTGTGTATCAGGCTGTGAACATGTGTGTCTTTGTGTGTCCATCACATGTCCTCTGACCCCCTGCAGTGTGTGTGTGTGTGTGTGGGGGGGGGGGGCACGTGGAGCTGTCCTGCTTCAAACCGGTCTGTTCTGGTCTGCTGATGTTCTGCTGAGGAAATGTCAGTGCTAAATTTAAAGGCTGACAGTGAGGCATTGCTCATCCTGCCTGAACACACACACACACACACACTGATCATCTGTCACTCTGCTGCTCAAACATCGTGCTGTGTGAGGACTACAGCTCCCAGCATGCACCACAGCAGAACACAGTGTTCTGAACAGATGATGTAATGCAGCTGCAGTGTGTGTGAGGAGCAGGCAGGTGAGAGAGTCTGCAGAGACCTCCACATCCCAAAGCATGATGTCAACAGCAGCCAATCAGCTGCAAGCTCTCAGAGCCACACCCTCTGTGTGTGTGTGAAGGCAGATCTGGGTGGCGGTGAAGAGTATCTTGAGGTGATGATGATGTGAAGATGAAGAAAACTCTGCCGACGCTGTATTACTTACATAGAAAGTTTATTGCAAGAAGACACAGCATCTATAAAAGCAGTGCTCGCTGCCTGTGAGAGGTTTCCTGCCGAAAATGAATCCCTCTCTTTCCTGATTTGTCCTCCTGCTTACATGCACTAATGACTTATTAGATTTAGCAATCATCTGATTTACATCTTTAAAAAGATCCTTTGTCCCCTTCATGACCTACAGGCAATACAATAAGCCGTTATCGACGCATGCAGCTGCAGATGCAGGATATCACATGCCTCATAACGCCTGCACAACAAGACATTTAAACGTATGGAAGAGCAGACACTTCAGCTCTGCAGAAACAGATGCTGTGTTTCTGTTTAATCTGATCTGATGACCTACAGAGCACCACGAGAGGGGGCGGGGCTTTGCAGCACGAGCAGGAAGAGATGACATCAGCTCAGCTCGCAGTGATGATGTCACTGACAATGAGGTCACCGCGCTGAGCCCAGTCAGTGATGTCATGGGGGGGGGGCAGACATGAGGCTGAACACACACACACACACATGTGTGTGTGTGTGTGTGTGTGTGTGTGTGTGTGTGTGTGTGTGTCTGTGTGTGA
>JAVQJX010116270.1:0-11602 GCA_036025115.1 Ambassis agassizii | reverse complement strand
GTGTGTGTGTGTGTGTGTGTGTGTGTGTGTGTGTGTGTGTGTGTGTGTGTGTGTGTGTGTGTGTGTGTGTGTGTGTGTGTGTGTGTGTGTGTGTGTGTGTGTGTGTGTGCGAAACAGTGCATGTGTTAACCACAATGACAATGTGTGACTCAACAGTTCAGGTTTTGACATGAAAAAAAAAACACAGCAATTTCATATGGTGATCGTTTTAAATAAGTAAGTAAATAAATAACATGATATCTGTCCGCTATGCGTGTTTTTGTTTTTCATGGCCTACGTGGCAACATGTATCAGTTTACACATTCAGTCTGAAGCGATATGTGAATGACATGTTCATTAGATAAGGTTTCAATGAGATTTGGATATAGTAAGTGTACAGGAAATACATGTGATGTCCTCTGAAGTAATAAAAACACAAAGCCTATATGTGTGTGTGAGTGTGTGTGTGGTGAGCTGTCAGAGAAGATCTGGTGAGAGTGGGCTAATTGGAGTTAATACACCATCTGTCTGTGTGAGCCAGCAGACAGGGTCATTAGCAGAGACAAGTCCAGCCACAGGGGAGACCGAGAGGGGAATCACCATCCCTCACTTTCTCTCCTTCTGTCTTTACTCCTTGTTTCCTTCTTGTCTACCATCCTCCCTCGTCACTTCATCCCCATCAGTGTTTGATCTCCCTTCATGGCACCCTGCTGTCTAAATATCCTCATGTTTAAAACCGGAGTGAAGAAAACGTTTTAATTCTTTGTTTTCATGTGCTGATTCTGTTATATGCAAAATAGTGTCATGAAGTGACTGATCATCCAGCTGGGAGCAGAGTGATCAGTGGAGGAGCTTCTTTTGCGTTCAAAAGTTTTCAGACCACTGCTGCCCTCTGCTGGACAAATAAGGAGAGACAACAAGAAGCACCAGGTCTCTGATAAATGATCGGTGCTCCAGATTTATGCATTATTTCACCAGGATCTTTGTCTGTTTGAGCAGAACTGGCTGACCTGAGGGGTTCTTCTTAACCGTGTTATATATTGTCCATTGATTGTATGTCCATACATTATTGATTTAATGCTGCTAACAAACAGAATGATTTCAGTAAATATTGAGAAGTATAGAATATTTAGCCACAAGGAGAAATGTTGGTGTTTTATTCATGCTTATAGACAAGATACTGCTGGTTTGTTATAAATTTTAAAGCCCTTACTCATCCTTTCTTGGTGATGCATGGTCAGAGATCGATTTTTTTTTTTTTAATGGCTGTTATTGGTGTATTTTCATCTCAACTGCAAAATACTTTTATTTTTCACATTTTGTACTTTTTTACTTTTTGCCCCAACTATGAGTTTGTAAATGTCTTTGTTTGCATGTTTTTTAATTGAACGCTGTAATTCCAGAAAAGCACCAAGGACATGACCAGCGTTTCCACCAGAGAGGTTCCTTCTGTAAGTCCATTAACTAAGGCCATTAAAGCTCTGCATCTCCTCAGAGGGATGAGGTATGATGGAGTCTTGAGGCCCACCTCCAGCCAGGACCACCCACACAGGTTCTGCCTTTTCCTGGAACACCACCAAACACAGAGTCTGCTTGAGCTGCTGCAGAGAGAATACCATAAGAAAAGAAAAGAAAGTCTGCTCTAAAATGCACTTATTTCTTTTCATCAAATGCCTCCTCTTAATTAAAACATAACATGGAGGTGTATGAGTGCGGTCATGACGGATGCTCTTAGCTCTTAGAATTTTAGTGGCCTGTCATCGGTTCCTCCACTGTGGTTTCAGGGGGGTTTAGTGCTTTAGCTCTCTGGGGCACAGACATTTAAAATAGAAGTAAACAGTTCATTTGCTTCGCTGCCAGAAAGAAAGGAAATGGAGCCTGTCTGCAACATTACTAAACTGTTTTTAGTATTAATAGGGGGCTCTAACATTTGTGCTGTAGCATAAAAATTGTTGCATTTCAGCAGGAAAAAGAAGATGAACAAAGCATTTTCATGAAAAGACGGCAGAAGTTTGGCGTTTTCTTTTTCTTTGCTGGATTACAGTAATCTGTATTCATATATGATTAGGCCAAAAATCATTTCTGCCCTATATTTGAGTCGTCTCTAACTCCCTGAAGCTCTGAAACTGAAAACTCCTGTAGAGTCCTATCTGGTGTAAGAGGGGGGACACTCTGAGTGATTCAGAGGCCAAGAGCCAGACAGGAGCCCAGAAATATGCCTGGAATTGTAGATATTTATTGTTTCAGGCTCTCTGGTGAGCTGCTGTCAGGGGGCCCAGCAACTCCAGCAGTGAGCGGTCAAAGGTGAAGCTTGACTAACTTCTCAGTGCTCATACTGTTGGACAGAAACATGACATGAAGGTTTACAAACATGGATACTGTATGTTTCCACTTTCTCCTGCTGTATATTTATGATATAATGTGACCCATCTAAACCACTATCTAATAGTTTAGTTTCCAAATAGAAATGACAGATCACAGACTGTGATTTAATCCACATTAATTCATTAAAATAGATACCATTTATTCAACAAAAATTAAAAATGACGCAACAATAAGACAGAACAATTCATATAAAATGTTACACCAAAGAAACCCAGCCTCTCTTCACCATACTAAACAATCACTGCAGTGCACACATACAGTATGCGAGTAGCAGTCAGAGGTGAACAGGCAGGTACTGACCTGTGTCACTGCAGTGGCTCCAGGCTTCCAGCCAGGACGTTTACACCACACAGCTCTGAAGAGGCAGGCATGTGAAACAGGAGAGTCATCTGTTTGAACGTGCACAGTGATGTGACACAGAATATACTTATTACCAACAGGATTCAACTATTTTAGCTGATTGAGAAGGAGGATTGAAAAAAAAATCTATTAAAATTAAAATTATCTGAGATATTTTAAATGCGGTTGATTTTAGAGTGCGTTTTTGCACCGAAGCACAAATTAGGATGAAAATGTATACACAGTGTATTATTGACTCAGTAAAAATGTTTAAATCATATTTCCAAAAATTATGTCAGATTAAGCTTTTCTAGCAAAAAATATTCCATTTGCTGACAAACAGAGAAAGTTATGGTCAAAAAGCTCCAAAGCCTTGGAGTGCAAAAACGCACCGAACGCGACATAAGGGTTAAGACGGATCATCACCAATTAAGCCTTCATTCATCAATTAAAAAATAATATCTGGATATTCTCGTTCTTTGCATGTTTTGTGTTTGTTCAGCTGTCTTCCGATACGTTGTTATTTGGTTTTATATATTTGTAGTAGTAGTAGTTTATTATTATAATTTCGTTTTATTTGTTTATTTATTTAACAGTAATCGTATTGGGTTTTTTTTTATTAGCCTGAATGAGGTGGTAGTACTCGTGGTTTCCTCTAGGGGGCGCCAGCCACAGGCTAAACATGCTACAAGCTAACACGGAGGTTCATTGTAGATCCGGGACGTTGCTAGAAATGCTACAGAAGGAAGAGCAGCCGAGCAGCTACCGTTGTGCGGGGAAACGTTTTTTAGATTAAAAAAAACCAACAAAGAAAAAAGTTTTAGAAACGTCTTATGGTGACCTGGAGTAAAAAATAACCCATTCCTGACATCTGGGGTGACGAGGAGGTTTTTGGACTTTGAAGCGCATAAGTTTAACACTACGCAGCCGTTTGCTCTGTTAGCGTTAGCCTAGCCTGCTAGGTAAATATTAGTACTGTCGTTCGGAGTTTTCCGCACCTGCATCCAAAAATGCCAACACTTTGACTACGCAGTTAGTATCGTGCTTTTGGCATCGTTTTGTTGGATGTGATAGTGTGCTTTGCTTCTTGGATGGATTTGTGCTATGTCGCATACAAAGCTAACTGGCTATCGTTAGCTTGTTAATATGTTAGCTGACGTTAGCTAACGTTGCCGGGCCGGACAGCAACTTCGGCAGCTGAGTTTCGGGGAGCTAACGCGACAGTTCTGTCGTTCACAGGTGACCTCTGCTGCTAAAAGTATTTAACCCGCAGTCATGTTTGAAATGGAGACGCATATATCGTGCCTTTTCCCGGAAATCTTGGCCATTATTTTCAGCTACTTGGACGTGAAAGACAAAGGAAGAGTAGCCCAAGTGTGCGCGGCCTGGAGAGACGCGTCCTACCACAAGTCCGTATGGAGGGGGGTGGAAGCCAAGCTCCATCTGCGGCGAGCTAACCCGTCTCTGTTCCCCAGCCTGCAGACCAGAGGGATTAAGAAAGTTCAGATCCTCAGCCTGAGGCGAAGTCTGAGCTACGTTATTCAAGGGATGCCACATATCGAAAGCCTTAACCTGTGTGGATGTTTCAACCTCACAGACAATGGACTGGGACATGCCTTTGTGCAGGACATCCCGTCCCTGCGGGTGCTGAACCTCAGCCTCTGTAAACAGATCACTGACTCTAGTCTGGGCAGGATCGCCCAGTACCTTAAAAACCTGGAGGTGCTTGAACTAGGGGGGTGCAGCAATATCACAAACACGGGCCTGTTGCTCATTGCCTGGGGCTTGCATAGGCTGAAGAGCTTAAACCTGCGCAGCTGCAGGCATGTGTCCGATGTGGGCATTGGTCACCTGTCTGGCATGACCCGCAGCGCTGCAGAGGGTTGCCTTTCCCTGGAAAAGTTAACCCTGCAAGACTGCCAGAAGCTGACGGACCTCTCTCTCAAACATGTCTCAAAGGGCCTCAACAAGCTCAAAGTGCTCAACCTCAGCTTCTGTGGAGGGATTTCAGATGCAGGGATGATCCATCTGTCACACATGACCCACCTGTGCAACCTGAACCTGCGCTCCTGTGATAACATCAGTGACACTGGGATAATGCATCTGGCTATGGGCTCCCTCAGGCTGTGTGGACTGGATGTGTCCTTCTGTGATAAGATTGGCGACCAGAGCCTGGCGTACATTGCCCAGGGCTTGTATCAGCTCAAGTCGCTGTCCCTGTGTTCCTGTCACATCAGTGATGATGGCATTAACCGGATGGTACGCCAAATGCATGAACTTAAGACTCTAAATATTGGACAGTGTGTGCGCATCACAGACAAAGGGTTGGAGCTGATAGCTGACCACTTGACCCAGCTGACTGGAATCGATCTGTACGGGTGTACAAAGATCACCAAGAGAGGTCTTGAGAGGATAACACAGCTGCCGTGCCTTAAAGTATTAAACCTGGGACTGTGGCAGATGACTGAGAGTGAGAGACTGAGGTGAAAGCTCTCCTGCTTAGTATACATTTCATAGTGTATAGTGCGCGGTTGTGCGCTGAGAGGGTCTGTATGTATCCATTCTTAAATTTAGCTTTTATACTGTGACTATAAACAAAGAGAGGAACACAGCATTGATCACTGGAAAATTGTTCACCTCTGCTGCAATACTCCACTCTGACTTTCAGTCTTTTGTTAAATCTCTGCCTGTGTACACTTCTTACTATTTAGCTACCTCACTCATCGAACACAGGAGTGCCTACTGTTGCTGAACACTTTTCAGAATAATAACTAGGCCTTTCATCTCTTTAAAGGAAGGCAGTAGTACCTTGGATGGAAGTTTTGATAGATTTTTTTCGGATGTATTTTTTACTTGTGTACTGACATAAATGTACTTCAAATTGAAGTGGGTGCATCACTCCTGTCTTTGTTTACCTATGTATAGTTGGCTATGTTTCATATTCCTGAGGAAGTAAGTTATGTATCAGATGTTCCAGTTTGTACAAACACAGCTACGGTAAAGTGTAGTCATTAACAACTACTAAGTCTTTATGCAATACATAAAACTGTTCATCAATGGGGTTTTTCTTCTCCCAAGGAGCTTCCAACAAGATGCCAGAGTATTTGTGAGTAACAGTAATTTAAGATTGTTTTATATTCATACAGTAGTGATATTTATGAATAAAGATGGCAAATATGTTTGACTATTGTCTGTTGTACTATGATTTTACCAGTTATTTGATTATAATTATGGGGTTATGTTTGTGGAGTTTTTGACTATAGTGAAGTGAAGGCTGTTCTTTCCCATGGAATGACACAATAGAAAACTTAAATGGCGAGTTTCTCCTTCAGGCCACAGATGGTATGCACTATATTCACTCTTTCTGGAGATCAGCAAACCTACAGTTAATAAAATAAAAACTAAAAAAAATCAACGTAGCCGACAAGCCAACGAGTATTTATCTGTCCAGTGACGACATCCTCACATCTTGAGACTGAATGATTGCATTCTTGCCTTCCGAAACAAGTCTATAAGTTTCAGGTCAGAGTTCAAATAGGTGCTGGACTGTTGTTGTTGAAACTTGTGAAAAGTGTGGCTACTAAGTGTTAATTGTGCTGTAATCTGCTACTGTTACTTCATACAGCTATGAATCCCACTTAACACACAGAGAAAGCCGTTTCTGACTAGTTTGAAATGGTTTAACAAGAAAACAAGGCTTATAATTTATTTATTTACATACATACAAAATCCAAATAACTCACATACAAGTCTTGTTTTGCTTTCTTTTTACACAGTTTGATTCTTAACACGAACAGACAGAAGGCAGTACATTTCTTATACAAATGCAAAAGAAATCTACCATCAAGTTGACAGAAGCCCCTTAATCAGCTGTGTTCTGCAAGAAAGAGTCAAGAAAAAGAGATGACCAGACATTAAGGCAAGGGCAGGGATACACAGGCCAAAGGGTAAATGAAAGATGTTCTTCTCTGAACCCACTGGTGAGAGAGTTAATGGGAAAGAAATTAATATCCACTTGTATGACAGACAAAGAAGACAAAAACAAGCATCCAAACACGTTTTGTCCTCACTATGACACACTCCCAAATGTATCTGTAAATGTGTGGCAAGTTTGTTAGAAAACTTGATCTATTTTTATATGTGTACTGATGCAATTTTACACTGTTCTGTTGTGCAACATTGTGTTCCTCTTTATGAACAGCAGGTGGGCTAGCATGGTTGGAGGCTGATTTTTATCCATCCAGCTCAATCTGCCTTTGACAAAAACAAGCACCATAAACTTAACATAAAAATGGACAACACTGGAATTTCAGGATAATACATTTACATCACCGTTTGGTGAAAATATATATAAAAAATGACTATTAGAAATAAATGCAAGAAAGGTACTCTCCCATCACACAGTCACGGTTTGAAAACATTTGCAGTTCACACGTTACTTTGACACAAGTTTTTTCTTTTTTGACACTCCTCAGTTTCTGCTGAGGACACTATAACTCGACGGTCATTTTGTTCAGAGCAGCTTGCTCTTCAAGATTCTGTGCAAACATTCAATGCATATCGATACAGTAAACATTTTATATATTCATATGTATTTTATTTATATATATATATCTCTATAGAACATGACTCTCCGCAAGTTATGGCAGTACTGTCACACGCACACATTTTGTCCTGAAGACAAAATTAGACACAAAAGACAACTGCACAGCTGTTCTGATTTGTTTTTTTGTTTTTTTTAGGAGAACGCACATCTTCCACTTAATTACCTTTATTCAGTCACTGTACGTGTTAAATATCATGTTATTTACAAACTGATCTAAAAAGTCCAAATTTGCTGAAGAGAGACTTTCATTTCCTGTAAATGTAGATGCACTTGTTGTATTCTTCAATGATTCAGTCAAACTAAAGATCAGCTGGGCTTTAGGTAACTATAGAAACTTTGGATGAGACTGAATGATCAGATTCAAAGTTCTAACATCATGCCTTAGCACCAGTATTACAGAGAAGAACAAATATCCCTGCATTAGGTCCAGTACTGATCTCTGTGCATGCTCCAAGGCCACAAGAACGTTCTCAAAAGAAACATTGCATACCTCATAAACAAGTGGACATTGTGTGCAAAACCATCTAAAAATGAATGTCACCAATAATAAAAGCTTTTTTTATTCCTCTCTCTCATCCATTGAGGACATAGTAACTGAAATCTAATCTTTGTTCTGTGTCAAAGGTCAGGCTTTGATCCCCCTCTAATGCCAGTGACCCAGTCACAGAGGACACAGTAACGTACCTGAACCTAGTCCTAGCTGCACGGTCAGATCTGCAGCTCAAAGCTAGGGGAGGAAACAACTGGAGAGCATGCTGCAATCATTTGGTTAACAAGTGGCTTCTTAAAAATGGTACAATACAAAACAAGCCTCTAGTATATGACCTCATGGTGTATCCACTGGATGCTGCTCCTCCTCTCTGCCCCCCTCTAGATGTAGCAGCTCCCCAATACCCCAAGACAATCAGAGGTGCTTTCCTGTCTCAAGAGGAATATGTTTACCCTTTAACTTTAAAGACTTGTGAGAGTAAGTCTTAAAGACATAAGTGGGTGAGGTAACTGTGACTGACCTGGAAACTCCTGGTCAGAATGATGCTGTCCAGGGAGAGAAGGAGGCTGGCAGTATACTATGCACTGGATGGAGGTTTGCTTCTGTCATTTGACTTTGTTTCTTAATTCACCTGTGTACAAAGTATTTTGTGTTCACATATGCTAAAGGGTTAAGTTTTCACTAAGCTTCTGTATACTCTCGTCTGTCTGACCTGACCGTTTCTCTCTCTCTGCTGTCACTCCAC
The DNA here is from genome assembly GCA_036025115.1 of Ambassis agassizii. Lineage (NCBI taxonomy): Eukaryota > Metazoa > Chordata > Actinopteri > Ambassidae > Ambassis > Ambassis agassizii. The sequence goes on along the minus strand of JAVQJX010116270.1, from coordinate 3,058 downwards.
CATCCACCTGACTTTGTGAGCATTTCTGCAAGCTTTACTCTACTGCAAGATGTGAGACAGGAAAGTACTTGGAGGTCTTCAAAGGCTGTTGCAGGGTAGATGAGAGGGGCAAAGAAGAAGAACTCAGCAGGATAAGACACGACCCAGTTTTCTCTGTTCCTCCCCAGAGCATTTCAGGTGGAGGTAAGGGCATCTGGGCAGAGCCGGGTTGTATCTGAGGTCAGAGGAGTTGTCAGCATGACTCCTCCAGGGCATTGACAACCTGCTCCAGGATATCGGGACAGTAGTCCGCTATCTGCTGGAGAACAGAATTGGCATACTCCTGAAGTTCTCCACTTTCCTTCTCACACACCTCCAGCTCCCGTTCCAACTGCAAGAGAGCAGGAATCAGTTTCTTTTTCACACAACTCTACTGTGCTAAGTGTGTGCGTGTCTAAGCGTGTGAAACTCAGATGCTGCAATGTATACAGATGTTCTCCACTACCTGTTCAACACTCATCTTCTGGAGCTCCTCTTCCCAGTCTTCAGGGTCAGTGTGGTGGTAGTGAGAAGGTGGCGTGAGCTGGCTGAGAATGCTGGGGTCCCGGTCGTGGCACAGGTCTGTCAAGTGGGCGATGTAGAGTTTGAGCTTACTGCGGTTCTGGGACAGGGCTAGAAGAGGGGGCATCATCTGCATGACAGGGAGAGAGGTTTTCAAAGGAAAAGTTATTGTCCACTTTCAATAAATTCAATAAATGGACACAGCATTTAAACAAAAGCAATCTAAAGCATCATGATTTGCATGCATGCTTATATAATCCCATCACCATTTCACAGTATTCAGCAGCATTCATGGGTAAATAAAAGTATTACCACTGATTCATCATCTGCAACCAAGCAGTGACATGCAAAGCTTGCTTTGCTTTGAGGTGAAGAGACTTTTGGTTAACACATGCAGAACACGTACTTAAAAAAAGGCACTCAAAAAAAATGAAATGGAAAAAAAAAACCCACACACAATGAGTTATGATACGCAGAGGACAATAACCATCAAACAATGAATGACCGTGAAAGGACCATAACTGGATAGCAAACAAGTACGCATGCCAATGATGTGACAAAGGTGCGAGGTCTGACTTTTCATACAAGCTCACCCTTCTAAACAAAATGGCTGAGAGAGAGAGAGAGAGGGAGGGCAAAAGGTTGGCTACGCCCAAATACCCTCCTCATCATCCTGTTAGCCACAAGGTAAGGCAATCGCAGCATTAGGAAGAAACATTAGGAGTTAGTGCACAGAAAAAAAAATAGAACAGGTGTTTCAACACTTGTTTTTCTATACAGATCTGACTTTGGTAACACATTCCTTGGAGTACTGAAGATGCTTATCAAAGGTGACTGGTGGTTAATCAAAATACCTGATCTGGAGAGGGTTTGTGATTGGTCTGATCAGGTGCAGTCTTCAGATGGTCATCCTCATAGTTATCTGCCATCAGCTTCATCCTGTTCTGAGTCTGTACACAGTTACAGATGGAGGGGGAAAAAAACACTTAGTGATGAAGCTTCAGATATTTGTCTCAAAAAAACATTGTTATTTACAACATTAATGATACAGATATAAAAAAAAGTACACTCCCAACAGGACAGTAAAGCTCAGGGGTTTTATGCCGGACGCATTTCTGCAGTGATGTAGCAGGCAGCAGACAACCAGTGTCTGTTCCTTCCACATCAACAAGACAGTCTTTGGCCATGTGCAGCCCAAAGCCAGCATATCCATGCTGTATCCAAACTGGTTTTAGAAAAGCTGGACAGTAAGAAACCACAGAACGTTTTTTTTTCCAAAATTTGTTCCAAACCACATATGGAAGTGGTTTCAAGTGATCCCAATCAGGATTTTTTTCCCTGCAAATTCCTCTCAGTCTGGAGGCTCGTTACAGACAACGTTAAGTCCAGTGATAAGCAGAATAAGTTTGTCACAAAGAGTAACAGACAGAGGCTGGAATAAAGTTTGCTGAAGCTTTGTGAGGAAGCTCCTGTAAAAAAAAGAGCTCAAAAGAACTTACCTGAACAACACCATTTATTCAGCTTCACAAGCATTGCTTCTGATACAACAGCAATACATGCAGCTAGGCTAGCATGTGGTAAACCAAATCTGATCTGATCCATTTCCAAATAACAGCGCAGACAGGCTGTCCTAAAGACAGTGAATCTAATTGGTCCGACACATATGACAAAATAGGAACAGACAGACCAATATATAGTAGACCGTTATTCTATTGATCCTGAGGGAAATTCAAGCATATGTAATCATAATGTGCCATAATGTGGCGTCTAAGCGCAAAGGTTCCCTCCATACCTGTTGCTTGAGCTGTTGCACCAGTCGGTCCTTCTCTCGCTTAAGCAAAGCCACCTCATCCTGGGTCTTCTTTTTCTTAGAGGAGGACAACTCCAGCAGTGCGATGTTAGCATCCTTCTCACTGATAGCAGCTAACAGTGCCTCCTGCCTGGGAGGTGGAGAAGAGACAACATGGCATTTACCCAAAGAGTAGAGTAAGTAAATAGCTCAATTGTCATTTATTATTCATAGCACAACATCAGCCTGCAAGCTGGGGAAGGCCAGAATTGGATGACATTTTACAAGATTAAGGCGGGGATCAATAAGTCCACACCACCACAACATGTGTGCGTCTTACTTCATCTCCAGCACCTCCTCCAAGTGTTTCCTGCGTTCAGCTCGCAAGGTTGTGAGGTGAGCTTCTTTCTCACACAGAGACTGCTGAGTTGAGGACAGCTTGGCCCTCATGGATTCTAGTTCCTGCTTCACCTTCTCCATTGCCCCCAGCAGCTCCTCCATCTGGGAAGACACGTACAAACAATTTAGTGATAGACTGAAATTCCTTACAAATCATCAGGGAGAGCACAAGGCATTTTTCTAGGAAAAACATGTTGACTTGTGTTACAATTAGGGTTGCCAACTGTCCCGTATTAGACGGGACATCCCGTATATTTAAATAAATTGTATTGCCTCTAGTCCCTTATTCTAGCGCAAACTGTGGGAGGCAAAAAAGACGTGGGTAAAGCC
>JAVQJX010116242.1:0-14012 GCA_036025115.1 Ambassis agassizii | reverse complement strand
GTGTGTGTGTGTGTGTGTGTGTGTGTGTGTGTGATGTGGAGGCCAGTATCGAGCGCCACCTCAGCTCCTCTATGGCCTTGATGAAATATAAAGCAGGAGTGTTTTCCCCGAATCAGCATGCTGGTAATTGCATACGACAGAAATGGATTTCCTGTCACTCCTGGGCTTTATGAAGAGGACTGAGCCACTTTTTTCCCTCCTCACAACATGTGTTTTGATTTTCAGCATTGTGAAAGGTGATAAATTGGCAGACACTTTTATCAGCTGTCAACTCAGATGTGACAGAATTGATCGCAGATCCAAAATAAGACATGGCGGCAGACTCTCGTACCTAACAGTGGTGCCTGTTGTTTAGTTGTTTTGCAGGTTTTATTCATGAGGTTGGTCAGCTGTAAAAAAAAACCCAGACATATGAATCAACCAAAGCAATCTTTCTTCCATAATCTATTCCCATTTAACTAATCAAAGTGGAATAAATTGCTGATTTTTATGAGTGCTTCACTTGGCATTAGAATCTGATGAGAAAAGCATTTATAGAAATGCATTTAAAAAGTTTCTGGAAAGAAAAACAAGCCAAGAGTGCTGCCCCTGATCAATACGGTTCCACCAGAACAATTTTTCATTTTCTAAGTCATGAAACAACATTTCATAATCAAGCACATGTTTGTGTAAAGACAGCAGAGAGGTAAATGAAGCGGAAAGTCAGTCAACCTGACGAGAAAACGTGTGAGCAATCTCTCTTTTCGCATGTACAGTATTCTTCCAGCCAGCTAATTTCATGCCGTTCACACACTCAGCCTTGCATGACTGGTCCTGTTGGAGGGTCAGTCAGTGAACCATGACTTATTGGTGCTTCCAGAGCAGCTGGGCTGACTTGGATTGGTTTGTCAGGGTTGAGGAAGCCATCAGGCTCTCTGATGAGCTGGACCTGCTACTTATCTGCTACTGATATCATTTTGGAGCATATGTGATGGTCAGAGTTGATTGAAATAGTCTCATTGGTGTGTGCCGAATATAATCTCACCAAATAGCCACTAAAACAAATTAAAAGATTTTCAGTTTAAAGTAGTTTCTGTCTCATTTGTTTCCAATTTTGTGAATCCTGGCTGATTAAGACAAAAAAAAAAAACATTTACTCAAAATAAAACCCAGTTTAAGCTACTCAAACAGAAGGTCTCTTCAACCACGATGGATTTTTTTATGTGTTAAGAGAAATAATAAATTAGTTTTACTGTTTTTAAAGGCTGGAAACAAACTCAAAGATTTTCACATTTTATGGTAATAAGCAAAGTCTGAAGCTACTGACATTAAAGCTTATTGAAAGGCAGCAAAATGCTTGTTATTGTACACTGGATTATAATTGTAGTAGTTAGAGCAGATACTCTAAATAAAGATGGATGACAGTTCTATGTCTATCCATTGTCAGCTGCCTGAGATGAAGAATAGTTCTCGCCATGTTTGTGAGAAAACATCTTGGGTGGTGACACTTCCTAGTCTGCTTACTCGTATTGCGTATTGGGGCAGCTGAAGCTCATGGAGCTTTGACTTGCTTAGGACCAAAGAAATGGTAACACTAATACAAGATTACTTAGACAAATAATTAATAAGAGTTGACTTGGATCACACCTTTCCTAAAAGTAATATGACCCAAAATAAGGCACAAAATCCGTATGTAGCCAGCTAAAGACACAAACCAGACACATACACTAAAGAGTCAATAAACTAAGCCCCACTCAAAGCATTCCCTGTGATGTTTTATCTCAAGTGAGTCGGCTCAAAGAGTCTCCTTAAGCTGTTCAAGCAGTTTGAGCATAAACACCCTTTGACCCTGATGTAACCTTATACTGCTGCAGAACTGGACATAGCTAAGTGTATGTGATGTCTCTGTAACAAGTGCTTTAAAGTTGGCTGCAACATTACATCTACATAAAAAGCATGGCGGCTTTCTGCTGCCAGCCTCATTAAGAGGGGAACATCAAACACTCTGCTGGGAGATAATCCCAACCAGTTCTCAGCACTCAGGCTTTCAGCAATAATCAAAGAATACAGGTAGATGCAGAATAAGTTAATCCTGCAGATTAGTGGGAGTGCATAAAAATGAAGGAAAAGAGACGAGAACAGAAGGAGGAAGGAAAAAAGACTTGAGAGCTGCCTCCTGTCAGGTACAGATGTCCACAGACATACCACACAAATCCATACATCAATACACTGCTATTAAGAGCTATTGATTACATAATGTTTTATGCAGTTGCAATGATTTCACATATGCATTTTGTGTGCATGAACAGCTCTGCGTTTGTGGCTGAGGACAGACACTGGTGACCCCAGTAGCCCGGGAGGCAGGCTTCCTGCTTCAGACTGCTTTTATCAGCACCGCAGTGAGGAAGACGATTATTACAGCACTGACATCACATACTGCACAGTAGGATTTTGGAGACATAGCGATATTGTTTATTCATTTATTTGAATAAAAATTTCGAATCCAGTTTGTCAGCCCTTCTGATTTAATGCATCAAACATGCATTGATTTTTCCACAGCTTAATGGCCCTTAGCTGTTTCAAGTTAAAAGCCTTTAAATGCCTGTTTAATTAGCATTAGCAAGGTTGTTGCCATTTATTGTAGTGATGCATCAACCGTAGCAGCAATGGAACCATATTGGTTAACTGATTTATATTCATAAATGCATCAATACAGGAAGTAATAGGCTACAAATAACTCCGATTTCTATTTATCAAAAGGAGGAACCTGAACCACCATCACAGTATTGGCAGTCTTGGAGCAGTGCTGGCACAGCTGTGTGACACCCACTTAAGATGAAGATTACTTTTTTTCCAGCCCCTTGTGGATTTTGATCCATAACTTTGACCTCCTCCTTTGCTCTTGATGGCAAACAGTAATACTCGCAGTAGGTGGGCTCTCACTCTCACATGTATACCCTGTCACAGTAATCACAACTGTTGCATTGTCACTCACACATCAGCCTGAACGGAATGCCTCAGAATGCAGAGATAGAAAGAGCCTTTCATACTCTGTACCTCATCCATCCTTATGCACGGTTTCTGCATATTAGACCACTAAAGAGCCCAGTAACTTGTTGAAGTGATTCTTCACAGTTGAGATTCAGACACAGTTTAAATTTGACTTCTTTCTCTTGTACAAACAAAAAGCCTCCTTATTTAAGTTCATGCCAACTGGATGTTCTCCAAGCTAAGTGGAAGTGTGAGAGCTGAACAGTTGGCCTGTGTGCCTCTGCAGGGCTCATTTTGACTTTTCATCTTACAGTTGTAAAAACAAATATCATTCAGCTTTCTGGGTGTACATGTGTCATATTTGTGTCTACTCAGATGTACCTGTTTGTACGGATGAAGAATAATGTAATAATTTAATATTACTGTATTTAGAGTTACATTTTAAACATGCATCTTCATTAGCAACATTTGCTAGCATTGGACCCATTTGGTTCATAAAATAAAATGATTTAGTCTACATTCTTCACTCTCAGGTTTAATTGTAGTTGATGCTCAGCTGAACACTTGATGGGCAAGTAGCTATTCACATTAGCTAAAACACAACAGCATGTCAGCATTGCAGTTTTACAAAGAATCAAAACAACAGAAGGGAATCTGTTGTTTTGATTCAAAAATGCTGAACTGAGAACATCTGACACATGAACCACACATGACTATACATATGGGAACTAATGAGACTGAGGTGAAAACAATGTGGGCGGGTCAAACAAGCACAGTGGAGGGACTAGGAAGTGTAGCCGGAAGACATCTTAACATGCAGTTTCACAATAAAGCATCAAGCAAGTACAGCAAGTTTCCATCACACACCATGGAACCAGTCCAGTTCAAAATGAAGCAAGAGTGGGAAAAGAAATGTCAAAATAAAAGCTCATCCAAGCAGTGGTTGAGTGATTTAAAGAAAAAGAATCATTTGAGTGGAGGTGTACATGCATCTGCCAGAAACACAACAATGCTGTAATGTACAGAGATGAGACTGTTTAAAGCTTGTTTGACTTGGCACAAAGTAAACACATATACACACATACACACTGTGTCATACACATATACTGGACACTGTGTCTAGTTTGTTAACACAACACCTGGATAAAGAGATGAAATGTTCAGAGGTGAACAAGTGTATTTACTCAAACATCAGGCTGTGTGCTGAACGACACAACATCTGGAGTCCAAAGCCTTCCTCACAATGTAGCTGTAGGGGATAAAGAACATATGCTGTTTGGGTGTGCAATGTGTGTGTGTGTGTGTGTGTGTGTGTGTTGTAATGTTCATCAGTGAGTGTTCCAGTGAATGTGGGTCATTTTTTCCAGCATGTTGTCCCTTCAGGCATCCTGAGCCGAACACATGAAGCATATATTTGTTTTCCGGGGCTGTGACCTCCGCTGGAGGGTCGATTCAAGTGCAGCCCATGTTGAATTCTCCTCCTCAGATTTGCAGAGAGGAAAATATCAAACGGGGCACAGGCAGCAGTCAGCTGACAGACAAGCTCAGCATATGTCAAGACAGGGCGGGGGGGCTGGAGAGTAAACAGCCTCAACTCTGCAGTTAATTCTGACCTCTGAGCGCTCTCTATCCACACTAGATATAGGAAAATGAGCTTTCCACAGCTCGCCTAATACTTACTTTATTTGCCTTCAGCTGCCTTCTGCTGAAATTGAGCTCTGAAAGGCACCAGCGTGTGCTTCAGAATCTGAAATCCTGCGTCTCTTTAGCTCTGGCTTTTTAAGCCAATGGGAGATCTGGAGTTGACCAGTATTTTGAAGGATTAATGCCAGTACAAATATTTTGACTTTTTCACACCAATGTTCTCATATTAAACCTTTCATGTATGGAAGGAAAACAACCCTCAATCTGCTAATGAAAAGAATGAATATTTTATCATCTCAATGGTGGAAGAGTGGAAGAGCATCTCAGGGTCTTGTCCATGTGTGATGAGAGAAGGGATAAGAGCGTCTACAGTAGGCCTGTGCAGCCTCTGTAGTGATTTGGGGGCAGTCAAGGGCCATAGTGGTGGACAGAGCTGAGTCATAAGGCAAATTTCTCCATTTACTTATTGATTTACATCCCTGCTCAAAATACAAGAGGCATGAAGTAGATCTATCAGTAGGATATATTGGCCTGAGTGGCTAAAAGTAGAGTCAGCAACAGGGTAACCAGGATGCCCCCCTGGTTCTTACCTTTTGAGATGTACATGGCACGGCCATGTAGGAGGAGACCATGATGCTTGCTGGAAGGACTACATCTCCTGACTGGCCTGGGAGTGATGGGGGATCTCACAGGAGCAGCAGGGCGAAGCTGATGGAGACAGGAAGGTCTTGGGAACTTTGTTTCCCCTGTTGCTACCATGGCCCTGATGGATTTAACGGTTAAGAAAAAGACAATGGGGCTTCAACAATACAACTTGATTTTTCATTTTTAACTTACAACTTACAGTAATTATATGATTTTGCTTTGGTTGATGTAAACACCGTGGTCACTATTTTGGCCAGCCACATTAAGCATGCAGCAGTCTCTGCATCCAGAACCTCTGGATGGTCATAGACTTTCCGACTCTTCTTCCTCACGCACTGCTCCCATCACCTAAGATATTGGCCAGCACATACAATTAAAAGCCTGGAACTTTGAAAAGATTGACTCATTTTTGTAGTAAAGAAGTGAAGTGACACACACGTGCACACAGGACCATCAACACAAATAATCCAGGGTGTGGTGAGGAGCAGGCACTTTGAAATTAGAGTAAATTCCCTTCCATCCCAGGAGACCTTCAAAGCACCTTGGAAAATGATCATTTATTTACAAGTGGTGTTGCAGTTTCCAGGCTGGAAGCAGGCTGATGAAAAAAAATTGTAATAACCAAAAGAGGCAAAGCTCTCAAGGACATAAACAACCCACCTAATATGACCCAGCATGCACCTGGATGCATAGCTGTTTAAGATTTATAAGAAACACCGTATTGGAGACTTATTGACCATTCCATCAATGGTTGATTGAAGTAATAGAAGGGCCTCAGACAAACAGGTGCGTCCAGAATCTATGACTGTCTGTCTTCATCACAGAGAGGTACTGAATATGGACGAACCGCCCCTGATGTCTTTATACTAACTTTGCTTGCAAACTTTGCTTGCCAGACCACTTAATCCATCAGAGCCATGGTAGCACCAGAGGAAGTGGAAGTACCCAGATCTGTGTGCTTCCAGCAGCTTCCTCCAGCTCCTTCTGCTGGGTCCTCAGCCCCTCCCAGGCAATGGGTCTGCACAGAAGCCTGTGCCTGGTAAGCCCACCTCAACTGGCTCGTCTTATTGTGGAAAAGCATTGACTTAAGCATTCTACAATAAATCTGTGCCAAGCTTCACTAATTTTTCTGCTGCACACACTTATTCACATGACCAGAAGTAGGTCTATTGCCTTTGAAGAAGTGGTGTTTTTCTGATTAGGACTATGTTGGGCACTGAGAGGGCCTATGTTCAGTTTTTAACTTAATCGATCTCCTGTATTCTAGCAGGCAAAGATTGTTCAAACAGAAACATTTAATTTAACATGACAAGATCTGAATTTTTTTATGTCACTTCCTCACTTTGACTTGAATGACCGACTGATGATGATTAATTGAATTGATGTCCACAACTACATTTAAGACTCATAATAATGTTGGCTTTTTAGTTCTTTTTAAACCACCAACAATGCTGAAATATCTAAAGTATAACATCAAATAACTGAAACAAGTAGCTTCTGACTATTTTTTAGTCATTTTTCTTTTTCCTTGAACTGACAAATATCTGGAGCTTTCATCTAGCTTGATGCTATCATGTTGATGGAATTATTAACCTTCACAGTCACCTATGAATCCACACATTCTGTACATTGTAAGAATGACAGCACTGAAAGGCAATGCTTTTTGCAGTTGTATCTTTGTATAGACTTGCCCCTGATTCAATGCATGAGTGCAGTCACAATCCATACACACACATATACACACTGGTAAAATCACATTACTGTCACTGTATGCTCCATAAGCTGACACATATTCACATCCAGTGATTTCTTCCTCTCTCAGCAAAAACATGGCTGGGGGATGAGATGTGAGCAATGATGATTTCTCTGGCTTGGATGGTCCCGACCTCCCCCGCACAGTTAACACCCCAGCCACAGCAGCAGCATCATGGACCAGGGCCAAGTCTCAGCTCAGGCTTTGACAAGGCCTTGAATGTATCCAGACACAGAGGATCGATGCATCACTTAAAATAAGCCTAAAAGAAAGTCAGCCCTTTTGAAAATAGCCCGGTGTGATGTGTGATTAAAGACGCGTGGAATGATCCACATTTTAAAAGGTTTGTATAAGGGTTGGACTGTTTGCCAGGGTAGGGGGGGACAAAAGCTAATTTATGAGTAACTGCTGAGCGAGCCCTCACATTGAACGGAGCAGCCTTTTCTCTGCCTCAGTTAGATAAAAACAGCTAAAAAGGTCACACTCAAATTAGGGTTTAACGTTCCTGACAGTGTTTTCCAGCATGAGCTGTACACAACCAAATGACATGGGGCTGCACCCAGAGATTAGATATCAGCTAGAGTTCGCACAAAACAAACAATTTAGGGAAAACAGCAACAGAAAATAGGAACACATTGGCCACAATGTGTTTTATCTCTGTGTAAAGTTCACATGCATTTATTAAACTCCAAAGGGCCCCTTGTCAGATTTGACTGTGGGCTCATCTCAGTGAAGCCCAAAGAGCTCCACTGCATTCAGGTATATTCAGGCAGAAATGCTGCACAGAGACGGCTACTGTGAGGTGGGTGGACAGTCTGTGGCCTTATTAAATATTTAATTACACATTTAGAGTCTTTTGGCCACATGCTGAATTAGTCATGTCTGATAATGGTGTGCAATGCAGATGACAGGTCTCTGCAGCCTCCTGAGCCCTGCAGCACAACCTGCTCGTCTACATTACTGAAACAGAAAAAGAGGGAAGTTCAGCACACTGTGTTTTTTCTAATAGAGAAGACTTGAATGCCCAAAGCCTGAGGTCTGACTGTAGCTGCATTTAAAATTCTTGCTGTAAAAACCTGTACACCAAAGAAAATCAATATTAATTTCATCTTTGTGTGTCCAGAACAGAGATTGCTCCAGGATGTGTTCTGTCTGTGGGAGCTGCAGGCAGAAACTGTAGTGGCCAGCGTCGCTTTGTCAGAAGCTAACGTCATGCTTTACAAGAAGGGAAAATCTGTTACATAATGATGCAGTGTCACCAGGAGGTCATCAAAGAGTTCTATCCACCTCTGTTCAGAATTTACATACAATCCCCTTTGTTCAGTGTCAGTGTCCCTCATAAAGTGAAGTGGAATGTAAAGTTGATGGATTTCCTTTGGCACTCACACAATCACAAGACGTCTCATCTCTGACATTCTGAAGAACATAACATACTCACAGCAAATTGGTGATGGAGCTACTCCATCACATCACTGCTCCCCTCCACCCGGTGATGTATGCCAACCTGTAGAGATAGTCCACTACCACGTTGGTCTTTCCTGCTTGGTGCCAAATGACAAATTTGAAGGGTTGGAAGGAGAGATACCAGCAGGTAAGCTGACTGTTGTCTTTATCCAAGTGGATCTTTCCTGGGGCTTTTCTCAGATGCAGAACGTGTTCCACACAACTGTGGCTGAAGATTCATCCTGGAAGGCCGCACTCTTCACAGTCCTGGAGAACTTTATCCATCAGCCTTTGGAACGTCTGCAGAACAAAAAAGAAAAAAATAGAAATAGGCTATTTACATCTGGTTTTGGATATGTCCACATATCACTGGACTAAGTGAATAAAAAAAGCATATTTATCAATAGAAACCGACAGTTACCTAAGTTGCACAGTAGGCATCACCTCACACAACTGGACTCCTCCTCTTAGCTCCTCCCACTAGACAACCAATTACAAAAAATCCTCACAGAAGATATTTAATAGAGCTTTAACAGCACAGACCAACAAAACACTAAACACACATTGATCTGACTTTCTTTTCTGGCCACATTTGTCTAGCAATGTAAAAATCAATATTTTCCGGTAAAGGGGAGCTGACACCAGTGTATGACGTAACTTCCGTCCACCTTCAATGGCCTCCAATTGTCTGTGGTCTCCACTTGAAAGTCGGGCAAAGCGTCATGACGGTGAGTCCCTCTTTGAATAACTTAAGGTTTTCCAGTGATTGTGGAGTGTGTGTGTGTGTGTGTCTGTAATGGAGAATGAATAACCAGACTATAGGAAGGCGCGTGGCACGAGCAAGCGTTTTTCAAACACGTGTGTATTTTGCGCGCAATGGAGCGATTCTGATGTGAAAGAATCAATGGCTTGTTTAGCGGCTTATTTGTGGACATGTTGGCTGATCAGCTGTATTGCTGACGGGGCTGCTCCGTCACAAATCAAAACTGTTACTGTAATACTGGGAACTGTAACAATACAGCATAAATACTGCAACTGCAATGGTTGTACTGTTGCTGTAATTGTAATTATAATGCAGAAAATAATACTACTGTAAATTGCCATCAGTGCAAAGAGCTGCTATCATTTTTACAGAGGCCTGTGAGACTGTTTGATGATCTGTCAGGAGCTATCCCTCACTGCTTAAAAGTACTTAAAGTCTAATGAAGGGTGATGAGGTCAGTTGTCAAGACAAGAGCTTCCACATTAAATTGGGAACATCATTTCTTTTAGCTCTTTTTTTTATTTATTTATTTAACCAACAAACAGAGAGTTATTGTCTAAATATAGAGCAGCAACAGTTAGTCTATTTCAGAATAATTTCCCACTGCTCAAGAAAACACTGAATAGACTGCAACTATAAACAGCAGTGGCTAAGAGCAAATGGGCAAAATGTGGACGACTGCAACAAGCTTCTGACAAGTTCTACCTTCAGTGACAAATTTGCAGTGTTAACCCAAACACACACTGTTTATGTTGTGTTTATTCATAGCACCACAATTCTAACTTAATGATAATTCTGCATAATCATATTACAACCTATTGCTATGCAGCTGTGGGGATCCCTGGGGTGTGTAGCACCCAGGAAACCTCTACAACCTTGTTCACTGAAATGTAAAAAAACAAACAAACAAACAAACAAAAAAACAGCAGTACATTACACCATAGTGTAAACACATACACACACAGTCTGTGAAAGAACCACATCCATCTTCGGCTGCAAACACATTACTGCATCACCACACCGAGGTCATAAAATCATGTCACAACATGAAGCATGCTGGCAATTAAAGCCAATGTGCCCAAAATTACAGCTTCATTTTCTCTGCAAAAATAGGACAATGGGAAACATTTGTATCCATGCTTTAACTACTTTAAATGATAACAATATTCATTCATGCCAAGCATTAATGAATTCCTGGAAATGCAGCAATCGTTAATTCCTCCGTGTCAGTGTGAGGCATTAGGTTTTTGTTTTTTTTAAATGCTCTTTTATTAGTTCGGCTGCTAGCACAGCTGCTCACCCCCCTCCACCTCCACCCGTACTCATCCCTGTGCTTTCGGACTCTAGCTGTACATAGGCCTAATTCCAACACAAAGCGTGTCAGAAAATGCACTCTCAGCCTCCTGTAAATGCAATTCATGACGAGGCTGCATAATACTTTGATTGTGCCAGGGACTGGATTGCTTCATAGCTGCAGCAGAGGGAGGTGATGTTGGCAAAAACACGCAGTGCCAGAATTCTGCAGCTTGAAGAGCATGAAATTACCACAAATGTGTTTGCAAACATCACCAGACAAACATCAATGCAAAGGAAAAAAAATGGAAACATGAAATATTCATATATTAACACTTGTTAATGGATGTGATCTGTCTCTCTCTCTCTCTCTCTGTGTCCTTATGTGCACTTTTACATGCTTGGCTAAAGTGGAGACAATGACAGTGATGGAGAGGAAACTCTAGAAGGTTCTCCCTCCGGGTCTCGCATTAGAGGGGTTTCCCTGTGTGTGTGTGCGTGTGCGCGTGTGTGCGTGCGTGCAGATACAGTTTGTCCATGAGGATTCGGGTTCAAGGTGCTGCAGTGGGCACAATCAACTAACACACAAACACTGACTGCCAGAGCTCAGTTGGCTGCAAACAGTTCAGTGACTCGGTGCTGCTTTGGCTTTAAAACATGTTATCAGTGTGTTATCGCATCAAAAGAACCCTGAAAGGTGCAGCAAAGCAGCTCCATTCACACTTCTGCATGATGTAATACTGATGACTGTCTCTTACGTCAATAATCACACATCTGAAGTGAGATTCCAATCACCGCATATGATTTACACTCCATCTAATCCAGTGTGGTGTAACGACTCCACACCGGTCATTCAGAAAGATGAAGGAACCATCATGAAAGTTTGTTTTATCCAAACATTTCGGATATTTCCTCCAAAAGAAGATGAATTATCCAAATAGTGTTGGTTTCATCCTAAAGGTCAGCATCAGTCAGAGAAAAGGGTGGATGGAAAGTTACTTAAAAAGAAAACTTTAAACTGAATGTAAGAAATCAAATGACAAATGAGTGGCTGGATCTTGCTGCTTCATGTTAACAGTCAGATGTTGTGGTCAGACTGTTGAACGGCGTTCATGCTTCTATCGGAGGAATGCACAAAAGAGGCTGGAGAGACAATGCTGTATCTCCTCTGTGGCTCCTTCATCTTATAATCTTATAGTCGGATATTGGTTTTGACAAATAATGTATTATGATTTAATGCGTCATTTAATATTTTTAATGATAAACAGAAATTAAAATAATGTAAATATGTCTAAATATATTTAGTTTCTATATATATTATTTAATGTATATTGAGTGAAGCAGCTCTGAGGGAAACATCATTAGTTAGACTTGAATTAGCCACATTTTCCTGCATCCTTTCTTCTTCTTCTTTACTGTGTGGTAAATGAAGGTGGTGCCACAGCCGCTCTCACAACATACAGCCAAAGCTGTTTGACTCCAGAAGAGGGGGCTGATGGGTGAATTTTTCTATTGAGAGGAAATCCCCCTTTCAACGCCACCCTTTAGCTTTGAACACAGTAAAGGTAGAGTCTAGCAGGAAAAAATGCCCTTCAAAGTAAAAGCATTCCCAAGGGGGCTCCTATTTATAGAGGGCAACGGTATTTTCACTTCCAGTTATACGCACACAACAAGTTGTTACATGTGTATATGTTTTGTGCTATATTCTACAAAAAGATATTTTAATTGATCATATTTTATTTTAAAAGATGATTAAAAGATTATGTGTTTTATTTTGAAGGATTTTGCCTGGAAGTCATTTTGGTGTAACGTGGACTATCTTGACGGTAGCGCGAGCCCCGGGCTTCCAAATAAGGAATCCGGCTGTTGCTGCGCGCGGACACACCGACAAGACAAGGACGCTCCAGAGCCGCGAGCTGGGGACGGCGGTTCCCGAGACGCGCGCGAGCCCTCTTTGATTTCCCGCTCCGTTAAACCCTCACATTCACCTGGGGAGACCGTGCAACCTGCAGAAGGCAGAAGGGGGGCAGGAGGATTTCCAGATTTGGAGAATAACTTTTTTTTTTTTTTGTCAGACAGAATCTTTGGAATTAAAAAAACAAACATTTATTTTTAAGGAGGATTTCTGTTTTGTTTTGAGTGTCATTGAAAAGCGTTTCGTTTTGGAACAATGTAAGAAAATAAGAGACGGATACACAGCTGGGATTTCTGAGCGCGTTTTACGCACTGGAAGCGCAGTCGGAATTAACGGACATTCAGAACTCCTCTCTGAGTTTTTCTCCCTCCTTTTGTATCCCAGTAACCTTACGTGTATTTTTCTCAGCAGTCAGACGAGATCCCAGTTCATAATAATGCGTTTTGTGGACTTATCCTAGGACTTATCCTTTTTGGAATTGGTGTAAGCCCCCGTGACGCACAGAGCTTTGGCCACTGACAGCATGCATCAAAGGGATTGGTAACTTACTGAAGGTAAGGGTTTTTTCCCTCTAATTAGTCACTGTTATTGACCTCTTACAGCTTGGTACCTTCAGGTTTACAGCACACACACAGTTTCGTGGTCACAGTATGCGTAAAAAGATCAAGTTGGGGAATAATCTGGACAAATATTCTTACATTGGCTATTTGTTGCGCGTCTCATGGTGCCGTTTCTGCCAGGGTGGTGAGCAGCGCTGTGATTTTAAGTCCAACCGGTTTATGATTAGGGAGCCGCACTGCTGGTGGACAGCCTGGGCAACACTCATCCAGACCGGGAGGACGGAGGGACGGACGAGTCACTGGGGATGCAGTGTGGTCTTGTCATGATTATTTGCTCAAGAATCACTAAAGAAAACACGATATAGACAAAACACCGCAGAATTTCTCTGTATATATCTAAACTTTTCTCCAATTGCGCATTATTTAGCCTTTTCCCACCGTCTCTTGAGGATACGATTAAAATAATAGCAGCTAATATAGATACTGGATGAAAGCGTGGAAAATAAGCTGCATTTTAAAGGCACAATTTTGAAAAGAGTCTGGCGTCCTTTATAGAAGAAACGGGCAGAGCGCACCGGAGAAAACCTGGTGCCTGACTTGGTCCGGGAGTTGGTAATGTTTAGATGTAGAAGTTGAAATATCTCGCACGTGTTTTTTTTTCCACACATGTGCTTGTGATGCGTCGATAAAAATGACAATAACCCACATTCTGTGTCCAACTTTAAATCTCGTGGATTTAAAGTGCTGTATCGCACAGAAAATGCGCTCCAGCTGGGGTAAAGGGTGGATGTTTAGGTAGAAGTGAAATCATGATGGCCAAAGGGAGAAAACTGGATTTCTTTTCAGTGGAGTAGGCAGATGGACGCTGCGAGCCGATAGCTGTGGCGCACTCTCAGTCATCCTGGTATCACTCAGTGATAGCCAGCAGTCTTATTCGCCACAAAATGGGTTGTCATTTCAGTGTGCTCCTCGTGTTTTTGGGGGTGGGTGGGGGGGGGGGCGCACACCCAGGTCGAGGAGACTGGG
>JAVQJX010116137.1:0-15407 GCA_036025115.1 Ambassis agassizii | reverse complement strand
CCCCCCCCCCCACACACACACACACACACACACAGGCCCCTGTAGAGATCTGACTTGAACCCTGCTTCCTGCCGTTTGCAGCTTGTAGGCTAAACGGCCTGGGTCAAAGCTCCAGCTTTCAGACTCACTCAGGCACTTTTATTGCCACTCGTATTGACAGCACTAATAAATGGCATCAGAATCTTTAGATATTTTGCTTTAATGCCTTTTCTTTTGGGGAAGCCCGTGTCTTCCTTTACTGTTTGCTCTCCTCCTCTTTGCACATTTGAGTGTCATTTTACTGTGAGACCATAAAACGCAGTGTTGATCCAGTTATTTTACACCATTTTTTATATGACAGGCTTTATTGTGCATTATGTTGTAGCTCATTCCTCAGCCCCATACAACAGCTAGCCGGTGTGTAATTACAGCTTGTAGCGAGCAGCCAGACGGAGCGATACGTGAATGAGAATCCACAGGAGCGCTTGATTTATGAAGCCTTGCCGTGCCGTATCCGGAGTCCAAATCTTTCTCATTCACCTTGTCTCTGGGGGCACGGCGTGCTGATTAGTGCCCAGAACTGTGGGTTTGGACCGAGCCGGACTGGAAAGAGCAGAAGATTTGTGTCTCAAGTCTGTCTGTCCGTCCTCCCCTCTCCTGTTCACCATGATGAACGTCCTGAATCTGAGCCCAGCGTGTAATAATATCCAATGAAGCAGCAGCAATAATTCAACATCCAAAAGAGGAAGAAAAAAAAATTCTCCTCAGATTTCTGGCTGCTCGTCTACCTGCTACCTGCTGGCCTTTTTCTGCCTGAGAAACAAAAACTTTCACTTTCCAATTTACATTCTCTAATATGTTTCTCTTCATAATTGAAGTATGATGACGGCGCCATAAGCTCGACGGACGGCACAGCTGTGTGCCAGCGCGCTCGGCTGGAGATGAATCAGTGTGTTTAACTGTTTGTCCTCGCAGCACCTTCGGAACAACTCAAGTGCATCAATCCAATATGGTGTTGTCTGGCACAGGTGGAGTTTATGGAGGGAAAAAAAAACAAAAAAAATCCTCTGACTTTAGCTGAAGGTGCACATTTTTCTGGTTTAAACCACAAGTGTTTCCTAATTTCTCCTAAATAGGCGGGTCAGATGATTCTTAGCCACATTTTTGTCATTTTCTGGCCATCAAATCTTCAAACAGAGACGGAGGGGGAAGCTCCTCGTGTGGTTTGCAGTCCGGGGGAATGAACTTTCAGAGGAATGTTGTTGTCTTTAAGTGCAGGGATTTGCCTTAACAGTAACCCGGAAGTCCGAACTCCACATCATTAAAACTTTGAGAGCTGAATCCACACTTGTACGAGATATTATGATTCATACGTTTCATTAAATCAGAAATTAGCAGAGCCTAATGAGCTATAGTGGACACGCAGTCTCCCCCAACACACACCACCTTTTCCTCCTTTTTGTTTTGCCTTAATCCACTCATGCTCTTTACAAGACCGCCGTTGCCATGGCAGCCACCGTGGACTTTTTCTGGTCACTACACATTGAAGAAGCAGCAGCCAGCTCAGCAGTCCTCGCTGATGAATTTTCATCTGCTAATTGGTGATGTGAAAACAGAGATTAGAATGTATTTGTTATAGTCGCGCCCGGCTTCGCCCTTTGTGGCCGCGAGACCTTAACGTGCAGCGTGTTGGACATCAAACAGAGCCTTTGGGTTGACCTTTGACGGACTGTTTGAGCAGGCAGCTACGCTAATGCTAGGCTAATAACAATGCAGGTGCACGCTCATTTATCTATTCATAGTCATATGACTGACTTCCTTCCTCGACCTCTTAAGAGCCGCACGGCGATTATACAACACCTCTCTGTTGGCTGTGAGCCATTTCACTCTGCACTGACTCTTCTCTCTTCTCTCTCTCCTTTTTTCAAAGTTCTGCTGTGTTTGAGGTAATCAAAGTGAGCATCCTAACACACATTAAAGAGCTGTGTCTCTGTTATGAACGCAGCACCTGAGTCACCAGTAAAAATGACTCCCCATTGATTTGTAATGGTCTTTTCTGTATGAGAGCCATTTAAAACAGGGTCCCCGTTACACATTGACCCTGCTGTTCTGTGGGGAATTCACAGGACTCGATTGTTTAGACAAAGGTGAAATGTTTATTCCTATTAGCCGCCTTCCTCACAAGATACAGTATTGACCCGGATGAACGTTGTGATCGGCTATCACAAATTACAGCTGCTGCGCGGACGGTGATGCCGCCCGGGCATCACAGAGCGCTGCGAGCGGAGGAGGGGTGGGGGGGGAGGGGGGTGCATGCAAACACAGCCTACTGTAGAAAAGAGAAAAAATCAATGTAGTCTAGTCAGATGTTAGGTAAGTCGTCCCCAACGTTTGCTTTAGGGACAGTCAGAGTTGTTTAATAAGACCCCGAGCATCTCCAATCAATGAGAGGCTTCCATTTGGAAATCAATGATGCTGCTTGATGCAACACTGCTGACTTCTTGAGAGGTGTCTCCACACTTTTTGATTGTGTTTCCTGCTGTAGTAAGACACACACACACACACACACACACACACACATACACACCAACAGGTATTTCAATTGAATCTTTTTATCACAGTGTAACAGAGAAACTGACACAGTCATGAAATCTGCTGTTTGCTCTCTTTTAATTTGTCCCTGGCTCTTCCCTCCTCCCTCCTCCCTGCCCTCCCCTGTCGTATTGATGTGCGCCCCCCTGTCGAGTCCCCCGCACTACCAGGTATGACTAACTGCTATCTTGCTCCCGCGACTCTTTTGTCATTTATCTTGCTCCGCTATGCCGGCCGGCTGACTGCACAGCACGACAGCATGCGGTGACAATAATTTGCACTGATCGGACCCCTCTGCCCACCCTGCTGTTACAAATGGCAATCGATTATCATGCGGTAGTGTTATCGACTGTTCAACACTGTTTGTGTATACGTGTGAGTGTGTGGCGAGCGGGCAGGTTTGTCTTCTTCTTCTTCCCCTTTGCAGATTCGTCTGTCTGCAGATATACAAATAATCTGAGGGATTTTTGCATGAACAAGAGCACAGACTTGTCACCATGGCAGCCAGAAAAATGGTGGAAAAGCTTGTTTATTTCACAGAACGTGACGTCAAAGTGACGCTCACGTCAAAGCTTAGCTCTAAAAGCGCCTCCTCGTCCTCACAGTGGGATCACGGCGCTGCTGTCTGCTCTGTATTTCTGTCGTATTTATCTACTTCACCCAGCAGTGCAACTTGAACATTGGTGTCCCGCAAATAGAGTGTGTATAATATTGATGACCGGGATATGTGCCGTTTAATCAGCACTATCGACCCGCTCGGCACTGTTGCCTTGTGCAGCCAGGGTGGAGGAGCGCTTAAAACAAGAGGGAGTGTTTGATTCCCCTGTTGGAGCTACATTAACGGCGCCCGGGCCCTCCCCTCATCGCCGCTCCTCTCTCCACCTCTCTCTGTAACTGCATTGTGCTTTCGCTCAATCAATACTTGCAGCAATTGCTCAAATTAAAAGGAAAAAATAGGTTTGCTGAATCCTCACCCGGTGGCTTCCTGCGGACTCCTGGCGGCCGCTGTGGATCGCAGAGCACTTACAGGAAGTGGGGGGGAAAGGTGTTCGAAGGGGCTGATTGATGGGCTGTCTCAGCACGCCGCTCAGCCCACTCAGCCCACTCAGACTCCACCATCTTTGTGAGAGAGAGAGTGGAAAACACACAGCAGCTCCCAGTTCACACATTTAAATATCGGCATTACCTGTCCATCATAACGGCTCCACTTTGTTGCAGCAAGTTTTCAAAGGCGTCAACACGTCAGCGTGTGGATATAGGTGATATGAAGGATGTATTTTTTTCCCTCCACCCGGTAATCACTCGTCGAATCCCTTTTGAAGTTCAAAGCGGGTGTCAGCGCGGCTGCAGAAGACGACCCCTTCTCGTTCCACTCATTTTATGTAATTGGTGCTGTCTACCATAGAGGTCTGAGAAGACCTTTATTAGTACAATGGCAGGCAGGTTTGGCTCACCGCTAACACACACACACACACAGTGCATCAAACAGACAATGTCAAATCACCAGCGGGTGGTGGGTGTTTGGACTCAGGAATGCAATTACTGCAGGGAGAAAGAGCTGCATACATGGAGAAGACATAAGGTGAGCGAGTTTACTCATAAGGTAGCTGCTGCTGCTGCTGCTTCTACATCAGGCAAGTGATGGATGTGAGGAAGAGCAAATGGCCAAGTGGAACAGTATCAGCCCAAACAGACACAAACTGTTTACAGTATAAGGTTACGGCGCAGTTAGAGAAGCTCAGACAGCACATCGTTGGATGTTGGATGTATGTCTGCAGCAGAATATTCAGATGATTCCTGCAGTAGACAAAAAAGGACGATTTGATTCCTTATTCATGTTAACAACACCCCCCCCCCCTCCTCTTCAACACACATGTGTCCTCCTTTAACAATGCTCGCTCTCAGCCCTGCAGACCAGCATCCGGAGGTTGAGGGGGGAGAAAAAAAAAATCACGAGTCAAAAGGCCCATTCCCTAACCCTCATAAATTGCACATAACTTGATTACAATGAGACGATTATACCTTATTAGCAAGGATATTATGGCGTCTTCTTACTGGGCCTCATTATATAGACTCGCATCTGTGACTTAGCACTTGTGTGCATGTGTGACCTGCCAGCCATTACTGCAGCTGGAGGAAAGTAGGAGGGGGGGGGGGGGGTCTCAGTTCTCTGACTGTGAGCTCATATTTTATACTTTTTCACTGTTAAAAGGTGTTGTCTTAATGCATGCTCAGCAAACCTTCCTCGGATAAATCCAGAAATCTAGATAATAGCCATCGGTGATTACAGAGGCAGTTTCCTGCGCCGCCAAAATAAGAGCCATATAATCTGTTTTTAATAGATGCTAATGCAGGAACACCTGTCACAGCAGCGACAGCATTTTTAATATAATCCTAAGAAGATTACACATGTTGGGAGCAGGTATTCCTGGATTAATTATTGACAGACGGTGAATGTGTTTGTATACAGTATTTCTGTCCCATAATAGGATCCTCAGAGGGGAGAGAAGCACCCTTACCTCACTGGGCTGCCTTTCATTTACAGAACAAGGAAGCGTGGTGGTGATAAGAATACTCAGGTTGGAGTAAAACTTGGATTATATACCGGCGCGCGTGCCATCCCATCCTCCACGGAGCCTGGCGTGCTGTCGTAAATTATCTTCTTCCTCAACTTTTCTGCACTTCACCACCTCCCTCCCTCCCTCCCTCCTCGCCCCACTCCACCTCCCTTCTGGATGACAGCCGGAGCCGCAAATGAGTGAAGCTCCACCTGACAAACCTCCAAGGGAGGGGAGAGGGTGTTGAGTTGGGTATAGGTACATTAGAATTGGGCGATGATGGGAGGGGGGATCTGCTATTTTAGACCTTCTAAGGAGCTCATTAAGCAAAGGTGTGATCAGCACGCCTCTGCTTAGGTGATGCTACCGGCTTCCGCACCTTTGCGAGTCAATTTTATTCACTGTTAAAGGAAGAGGAGGAGGAAGAAGAAGAGGAGTGTGTGTGTTTGGCAGGTGGAAGGGAGCACACTTAGCCAACAGGCCCTTTTCTTTTCTCCCTTCGTCTCCCTGAAGACTCACCTCCACTTTCAATTGTCAGACTTGTTAGTGAGCCTGTCTGACATCGGGGCCGTCAAGTTATCGGCTGGATTGCACTTTATGACGTGTGGTATGATAATATTTTTACCTTTCACTCTTCCATCTTTAATTCCCCTCAGGCCCCCCACCTCCCCTCCCTTACCTCTACTGGAGATTTTATTATTTGACTTGAGAATTTACTCGCGCCTCGCAGCGGCTTCCTTATTCCCAGCAGCGCAGGAATCACGCGCCAAGGAGACGTTGACGGATGTCTTCTTCCATCCGCCAGGAGAGCTGTCGCCCCGGACAACGCCGACGATGACGAGGAGCCTCTGACACGCTCTACTCCAGCTCTCTCGTCTCTTGACACGAGCCTCCTGCCACCATCGCCAGCTCGGGGGCGCCACCAGGGAGGATGCTGGGATACGCTGCAGTGAATCACCTATTACAACTGGCTTTGTGTCAAACACACACACCTTGACTGCGGTGCGCACACATACACACACCTTCTGGATAAGCTGCTGCCAGGAACAGCAGAGGGGGCAGGCCTCGTGTGCGCAGAGCAGATGTACCAGACAGGAGGAAAGAAATGAAAAGAGGAGGAAAAAAAAGAGTGTGTGTGTTATTCTGCAGACAGCTGAGAAACACACACACACGATGTCTAAATCTACCTTCCTCCCTCAAGCACAATGGAGAGATTACTCGCAAACTGCCAGGTAGACAACAAGACGTGAGCTGTCAAACCCCTCGTAGCTCGCCGCCGCCGCAGCTAATCAGGTCTGAAGCACACCCAGGTACACTATCTGCTGCTTTTGAGTGCACACGTTTCTCGACATTAATCCCCACTAAGCCTTTGCAGCTAACGTAATCTAATTAATGACTTTTTTTTTAATTTCCTGAGCCTGCTGCAAACTTAACAAGCGATGCATCTACAACAAAAATACATTTTTATGGGGCGAAGTCGATGACGACCTGCATAACCAGTGCGGCTAGCTAACGCGCTAACGAACCCTTTAAATCGTACCTTTCTTACCGCTGAAAAAAAAAAGTTGTTTATTTCCACCGACTCTGTGTTAATTTACAGAGAATCAGAGGAGCTCTTTGTGCTGCGAGCACCAGGCATCAGTTGTGCTGTAAATATGAATAATTGAACACATTCAGATTATGCTCTGTACCTTAAGCATGAGGCCTCTGAATATTTCATTAAAACATGCATTTTTGCTAAATTAGCCGGAGCTTTCATATCACTGTATGTCACCGGGAAGTCGGCGACCTTATTTGCTGCAAGTTTCTTGTTTAGATGATGCTAAAGTTGTTGCATAAATCTACACAAACTGCTGCTCTTTTGTGCGACCTCTTGGTTTTCCTTCCTTTGTTGTGAAGTTTCCCGTCCTGACACCTTTGTCGTCAACACTTTCCTCTTCTTTTTCTTCTTCATGTCACAAAGGATTGACGTGGTGCACCGCTGTGGAGCAAAATAGATTTTCACTTCATACAAATACCATTATCCATGGCAGGTCTGTCTTCCTTGGCTCATCCTGTGAGCCCCCTTCTCTCCCTCCCTTAGCAATTTCCACAAACAAACATTCTTTTTTTTCTCGCTTTGTACAAAATAGATCAAGAAAACACACAATTATCTCTAAAAACTGGAACAGATTTTTATTAAATTAACCTTATTAGTGCATTACGGTAAGCAAATGCCAAAAAAAGGAGTTCCTCATTTGCATTAAGATAGATTTTTCAGGTTGGCTGCACAATTTAATTAAAGAAAAGATTAAGAATCATTAACCAAGCTGCTCTACCTTGCAGTAGCGACAGGCTCACATCTGACTCAGGTTAACGGAAACCCAGATGGTGGCTCTCTAACTGTTGAATCTCCTTAACCGAATCAGAATGATCCCATTAGTTTCCAGGGGTCGGGCGGGGAGGGAGAGAGGGGAGAAAAGTGAGGGAATTCTGGAAATTTGCAACACTTGCACATGGTGCAGCCGGGGGCCAAGTTTCACCCCAGATCCCCTGGATGACTTTTCTGTGTGTGTGTGTGTGTGTGTGGGAAGAAGAGGACGAGGAGGAGGGGTCAGGGGTGACTCAGGTGGCCGGGGTTCATTTCAGGGCGTAAAAAATCCAAAAATGGAGCTGCTGTACAAATGATAAAAAATGAATTAGCAACGCTTTGCATTCATTTTTGGTGGGTAATACCATTACCTGAAGTTAATGCTGCAACAGTTCCAGCTCATCCTGCATGTAAATGTGACCACTGATGCCAGAGAGAAGTTTTTGTTCCTCAGTTCTTTAACAAAACAGTTTAAAAACGTGATGAAAATCCAGCCGAAGTCTGTCTATTGTGCTTTCCTGCTAGTTGCTAATGCTAACCTTAGCTACGGTTCCTTCGTTGTATAGTGTCGCCATCTTGGCAGCCAGGAAAATCCAAATATGGGCAAAGAGTTGGAGCTTCGTTTAGCTTACTGTGTTAGCATCATCACAGTCTGCATCATTATAACATGGAGGTTTATGGAGCTAGCCCCTAGAGGCTGCAGGGTGAACTGCAACCTTTAACCCTTAACATGGGCTTCATGTAGGTGGATGCTTGTTTCTTTTTGCTGTAAATGTTTCATTGACTTTTGAAGCTGTGGTCATTTGTGGAACTGCAGCCTCAGTTAAATCCCTTAATGCACTTCCTATACAAACATGATGATTTACAGGCAGAGACATGAGAGAAATGTGTGTAAAGAAAGAAGAAGCAGCAGCACTTTTCATGTCTGACTTTTTCTTTTTTTCTGGATCTACTGTGATGGAACTAAGTCAGCGGTCACAGGTCTGATGCACACACAGAGGGAAGCCAAGTGGAGAGGATTTGACAGTTCTTTCTGACCACCGTAGGGTTAAAGAATTTGGTATGCAAATTATTCGGGAAGGATGTTGTTAAAAGTGTGAGAGAGGAATAGACAGAGAGAGAGAAAGAAGAAGAAGAAGAAAAAAGAGGAGGTACACATCCAAACCCCTAATCCTCTTGCTTTCGCCAAAATGACAAATGCAGGAACTGAGGCATAAAAGAATCACTCATGTATGGCGCACTTGAGTATTACTGCGAGGCACCTGCATTGGAATGAACAGATACAAATAAATACAAAATAATGCAGAGGATGGGGGGGTTGGTGGCGCTGGGACAGAGGGGGGAAAATCACTAAGAAGCTTAAAAGAGTCTTCGGCGTTTGAATGCAATCAAGCGCCATTGAAATGATACCAGGTGTCTGGCAGGTGGAGGGAAACAGATGCGCCGGGGCTGGCAGCCTCAGCGGCGTACAGGTGTGAAAAAACGTGCCTGCTCCCTAATTACTGATTTAAATGCTTAATTTCTGTGTTTCAATATTGATTGCTACCTTTCTGCTCCTATTTCCCCACGGAGCGGACCGAGTGTTTGTAGGGAGGCCCCGTCAGTGTGTTTTCTTTCCTTTCTTCTCTCACTTTTTCTGTTTTTTTTTTCTTCTAATACCCCCCCAAACAAATGTGCGCTTCTTCTCTCCCGAGCGCTGCTCTGTGTTCATGTTTGGATTCCTTCCCAAATCATTCCTGAGTGATTAAAGGGGGGATGTCTTCCTTATTTGATGGCAGGGCAGCAGAAAAGGCCCCCGCTCGCAGCATTGCTCCTCTTCTCCCCTTTTTAGATTGGATCATATACTTGTAATGGGACGCACAATCAATGGCCGCGCATTGATGCCAAAAGCTGCCCCCTCCTCCTCCTCCCCCTCCCCCTCCCACTCCCTCACCTCCTTTCAGTGGATCCAGATGGATCTTTATCTGGCGATGTATTGATGAAAATCGCTCCTCTCATTTGCTGGCCCTCCTTCCTTCCTCTACAGGCAAATGATAGACTCATGTACCTGCTGTAATTTGTACTTCAGTTTGAGATTTATAACCTGCTGTGCTGCAGATTGTCAGAGGATGAAAAAAACAAAAACGACACTAATGACAGCTGATGAATCTGAATAATTATGTGTGTGTGTGTATGGATGCTCCTCAACCTGACCGTCGACTTGACATTATTTGAAACATTTTGTTCCTGGAGGTGCAGTGCATGCTGGGACCGGTCCAGGCCCACCGTGGCGGCTCCCGTTGCAGGCCAACAGCTGCCTTTCCCAGGTGGCCTGACATTTGAGTCGCAGCCGGCCAGATTAGATGGAAGGTGTACGAAGAGGGACAGACGGCAGGAGGATGATGAAGGAGGAGGAGGCAGGACGATTAACTTAGTGCCAGGTCCTTGTGCACACGGGGTTGGAAGGCAGGGGAGCCCAGGGGACAACCTGAGCCCCTGGATTTCAGTCCAGATGGCTGGCCAGGGCGCCCCAGAGGACCCCCTCTTATTGATTTAGGAGGGAAAACAGAGAACCTGGCTTTGCTTTGGGCCCCGCCGAGCGCCAACTGTACCGTACAAGACCTGCATGGCTGCTCCTCCTCCTCCTCCTTCTTCTTTTTTTTCATGCTTTTCATCCTCATCTCAGGTTATCTGCGGCGACCCCAAGGGGGGCGAGAGAGCGAGCAGGCGGAGGATGTGCAAAGAAGTGAAGGAGCGAAGGCGAGATATGAATATAAGTCGACTGATTTAGCAGGTCGGATGTAAAGCGGGTCACACTTTTTGCAGGTCTAATCCCCTTTTCTTCGCGGTCAAATTGTGCGCTGATATGAGACGGTATCGGCTCCCTGGAACCAAACGGTGCAGGTCTCTGTTAATACAAAGAGCTTCTCAGCTAGTGAGCAGGCAGAGGAGATGTGCAAGATAAGATTTGTAGAAACACATGAAAGGGGACATGGGTATAAATATGTATGCACCCCTTGGAGTGGAGCCCTTTTTGTATGCCCATTAGTACTGTTTTTTATGTCACTCTATTGTCAATGTGCTAACACATATAAGTTCACCACCCAGTCAATTATATCCCCTACATTACAATAGGAAATATATCTGACAGAACATGGAGTCAGTGCAGAATATGATGAATAATTTAAGGAGAATCATAAAGACTGCTGTCTGTTTAGAAAACAAAAAAAGAGTTTGACCAAATAATTGATAGCGCACATTAAACTTTGATACATAAGAGGGAACAAAAATCCATGTTTTTTTAACAATCTTTGAGAGAACACAAAGAGTTAAGTGCAGTTTGGATCTCATAGCATATGATATTTGTCAATATTGTCGATTAGCTATGAAACAGATCCCCTTCAGCGAGGGACCAGAGCAGGGAGGTATCTGTAACTGGACGCCCACGCTCTGCTAAGACTATTGACTGACAAGGTGGACCTCTCTGTGCCGCCTGGAAGACGGTGTTTTTGTGCACCGGGTCCTGTGTTCTGCTAATGAGCCTAATGAGCCTCTGTTTACTTGTTTGTGCTCCTCTGATGCAGACACCTTAGGGTGTTTTGTGTGTGTGTACAGATTGTATACTGTGCTATAGATATATTGGGAACATGCACTTGTGTATCAGTGTTGTGAGCTTGTTGATTAGAGCAGCATGCAACAATGAATCATCTCACGTCAGATTGTGTTTTTGGAAGGAGCTTCACATATTTTTTATCTCTGCAAACGGCTCAGAATCAGAGCATCAGGCTACATCAACCTGGAGGCTTAATGGCTCAGGTATTAGCCACATGCTAACGCACACTTTTGTTGATATTCTCTTCAGCTGGATGTGTGTGTGTGTGTGTGTTTTCTTCCCAAACTGTGGGATCTCCCTGAGTAGCAGTACACACACAGATATTTGGCTTTCCTTCCTTTGTTGTGTCTTGTTTTCCCTCCATGCTAACGCGGG
Organism: Ambassis agassizii; assembly: GCA_036025115.1. Lineage (NCBI taxonomy): Eukaryota > Metazoa > Chordata > Actinopteri > Ambassidae > Ambassis > Ambassis agassizii. The sequence continues at coordinate 3,961 of JAVQJX010116137.1, read as the reverse complement.
CTCAAGATGCCAGCGTTTATAACAACTGTCTCCAGTGAGCGCTCAGTTTGTTCCAAATATCCACAAATATTTATTGAAAAACTCTGATTGAAACCTGTGTGTTATGTGAGAGACTGAATGTGGAGTCATCAGTGTCAGTGTCTGAGTGTGTGTGGTGATAATTGAAGCTCAGATGCTCCTGTGGGAGGCTGCGCTCTGCTTTGATGCTCAAAGGTGTGTATTGTTTTATAAAGGGTGTGACAGTGCTGCTAAAACCTGAACCCAGCTCAGACCTGTCTGCAGACCTCTGGAGGGCCGAGACGAAACGGTTCGATTTGCTCCTTGCATCCTTCGGGGGGGTTTGTGTGGAGGTGGAGATTCAGGTGACGTTAGCATCCTGCTGCTCCTCATGACGGTGTTAGTCTGCTGATAATGATTCACTTTGGATGGTTTGTAGTTAAAGTGTGCGTCCCCCTTCGTTGTGTTTCCTGTGTGCGTCGCTGCGTCCTCCCTCCTTGTGCACTGTAAAGCTAACACGGTGAGATATGGGATTTATAGGTCACAGCTGCATACACAGCTACGGGCAGTATGCTATTGTTCTTTATGCCTCAGTACAAGGTGTATTAAACACACATATGCTCCTAAATGAATATTTAGATTACTACCCTTTATTATTAGCCTGTCCTGGAAACATTTGAATATCACCTCCAGCATTGTTTTGCTTATCTGCCACCACAACCCGCCTATATCCCTCTTTCTTTCTCGGGGGTGGTTGGTGAAGCCACAGTGTGCTCAGTGATGTATAATCACCTTGAAATTAATTAATTGTAACACAACAACGCCGGTGATAGCATCAGTGCCCATGCGGTTCTCCCTTTTGTGCGCCCGCTTGCTCTTTCTTCAGGTTGCTGAGGTTGCTGTCCTGGACGCCGACGACTCGAGCTAAAATGGCTGCTATCTGGGAGCGGTGTATGTGTGGGGTCTCGGCGAGTAATTAATCTCAATGAAGCCCGTAGCTGAGGTAGGTATGACGGCCCAGAATTGAATTACCCCCACCACCACCACCCACCATCGCTTTAACTGGAAGAAATATGCAGCCTCTATTTTCTCAGGTTAATATGAGCCACCTGAGCCTTATCATCATTTAACCAGCATGCAGATATTGTCATAACACATGCAGGCTCCTGGTTTTGCTTGAGTTTTTGTCATTAGTGGCTCTCAACACGTTTTCAATTAAACTTGGAATAACACTTCTTCTTCTTCTCTGGTGATGTGGTGTAAAGTTCCTTCCTTCAGCTGACTCTGTCTTTTGGAATGAGCAGCATTGGATATTGACCAATATTCTCATCCATATTGATTTCTGGTTGGAAATACACTGTATTTCCTCTTTAATTATTTGCATGGCTGCCTTTTGCAGAGACGGACATCAATATCACAGAAAGACACCAAATGTGGAGCCATTTAAAAAAAAAAAGAAGGAGCAGGTCTCCGGGGAGTTTGGTTGTCATTTGTCTTCAGTTGTAGATTGAAAACATGTGATGAAGGCTCCCACAGAATGATGCTCGCATGTGCCTGCAGAGCAGCGAACGGCCGGTCAGGTGGTAGCAGTGTTGGGGAAGCACCTACGCAAAGGGTCAACGACAAGAGCCGGCTGTAACCTCTGAAATCCCAGCTGCTTTCTGAAATGAAGACTGTAGCATGTGGGTGGGATGTGTGGGGGGGCGGAGGAGGTCTATGCAAAACAAAAACGTTAATACACGCAGCAGGCGTGACGGCAGGCGGCACACCTTCCCATAAATCACTGTGGTTTTAATCATACCTGTCTCGCCGTCTCTTTGCCGGCGTCCCCGGAGAAATGGTTTCGCCTGCACGCCTCTCTCTCTCTTTCTCTGTGTTTCTCACTTGCGCTCAATTATCTAGCAGCTCTTTCGGTGTTTATTTATTTATCCAAAGTTCATGTACAGTATGCATGCACAAATTTTCTCCTGGGGGAGCGAGAGAGCTGCTCAGCGGAGCGTGGCGGCTAACCATACCAGCAGCAGGGATGGAGGTAGAGGAGGAGGAGGAGGTGAGAGTAAAGGAGAGGAGGGCGGCAGAGGCAGATTAAAGGTTTAGTTCAGTTTTTTTCTTGGAGGCAGGCTTAAAGGTTGCTGGTTTGTTTCCTGATTAATTGCCTTTGAGCTGCGAGCGCTCACAAAACTTTTCTTTTGTCAGTGAGTTTAACATGTACAGTAGAGGCAGCACTTCCTGTGCAGCAGAGGGGATTTTCCAGGGAGGAGTTGTTGTAATTGTTGTCAGAAAGCAGCTGATTCTCCCTCAGAAACAATGAGGGTGCTTTAGTAAAGACAACACACACACACACACACACACACACACACAGAGGAGTGTAACAGTGAGGGAGAAGCAGGTAAAGGCTGCCTGCAAACTAATTAGAGGCCGTATCACAGCAGCAGCAGGGTCTGAGCCACTTTCACTCAGCGCCGAGGTAAACAAAGTGCTCGGCTGCTTGTTGCTGTGACAGGCCAGATAAAGTGGTATTTACCTTTCAGTTGTTGGTTTCTTTTCCTGCACGTGTGTGTACAGTGTGTTCGTTTATTTTGCAACACAGTGTCAACACGGAGACAGAGAGAAAAAGAGAGGAGGAGGAGGAGGAGGAGGCACGGTGCAATTATAGACTGAGCTGCAGTGGAAATGAGGCTGGACGTTACATTTATCCTTATTTACACACCTGAGGATGAGCAGCCAGTTTTAAAAAACACATTTCAATAAATCTTCTGCAGAATTTTGGCTGTGAATTTTATTTTTCTAGCACGTATCACCTTTAAAAATGTGTCATTTTAACACATTTTCTTCAAGATAAAATTGAAAAGTTGTCATGCTGATGCTTATAATTATCATGTGTGATATAAGATGGAGGTCATGTATATATGTTACCTTTTATCAGCTAATTATGGCCTCTGTGTGACGCCTGTCCTCCATGTTTTCAGAGAATAGCACTGTCAACCACCTCCACCAAACAAAAGGCTCCCTGCAATTAAGCTCCCCTCTTCTTTATTTTTCTTTTTTTTTCACTTTATTCCGACAATTTCCAGCAACTCTAGCAGACACCTTAAGTGGCGCTAAGTGATCAAAGAGGGGAGTGCATATTGGATAACGCAATTAGGCTACCACTGAGAGAGGAGAGTAACAAAGAGAGGGACTCTGAACAGATAATGGCTTGTAAACAGAGGACATTACTTTACACAGAGATTATTCAGATCCCGACCTGACACCGGATGCACCAGGGTCTATTAGCAGAGTCATACCCGGTGGGAGAAATAAGACTGGATCACTTTAGTTAGGAAATGGGAGAAAATGGCAGCGTGTGGATTTGTTCTTGTGCTAAAAAGATGATTCTCAGACTCCTCTAATTGCCAATATTCAAAACAAAACCACCGCGTTTGAAAGGAGGGGATGTGAGGCTATCTCGCCGCCGCCGCTCGCCCTCCTCCACCCCCCTTCCTCACATTTCTCCTCTCTCTGCTTGTCATTGGTGTACTTAACAAGAGGACATAAGTGGCTCCTCTCATCATAATGGAGATCTGAGAATATAAAGAATGTGTGTGTGTGTGTGGTCGCTGTGGTGATGGGCGAGTGTTGTGGTGAAGAAAGGAAGTAGTGGTTTCCTCCCCTCTCCCCCCCCCCCTTTCAGTGCTAAATGACTTGGGTCAAACGGTCAAAACGTAATTATCACAGAGGACGGCGGCGATCAGCAGTCAGCCTGCTTACCTGACATTAACCCCAGACTGAACTAACAGGAGGCCCCGGCAGCCCCGGGGAGCCACATGCTAATTTGAAGCAGAGGAGTTGGGATAGTCGTGTTGCTGGAGGTGGTTGGTGGCGCTTGAGTGTGAGGGGGGGGGGGGGGGGAAATGTGGGCTGTCAAATGGGCTGCCTGGCGGGGGGAGGGCGATATACAACTGCGGGGGGGGAAGTCCCCACA
>JAVQJX010116114.1:0-16191 GCA_036025115.1 Ambassis agassizii | reverse complement strand
CATTCATGTTCATATTTTACAGACTCTTTAATGTGTGAGTTCATTTTTACACAGTCAGACTGTTAGACCAGCCCATAACGGAACTGACTTATAAGCAGGAGTTCCAACTTATAAAATGTATTTATAAATGCAAAACTTATTTTGTTAAGTTAAGGTACTAAAAGAAACACCCACTTGCTATACTAATGTATACATTCTATATATAATCAGTCTGTACTCTCTCTGTGGTGCTGCAGGGAGCTCAGCGCTCTTTCGTCTCTGCAGCGCCCCCGTGTGGAGTTGCCCCCCCTCTGTGACCGTTTCTATGGAGTAACCACACGCAGAGGAGCAGGTGTGGCGATGTGATGCAAAACTGACAGAGAGGTAGGAACACACCGGAAACAAATCGTCTAAACTTCAAAATAAAAGCACAGCGTTAACTGTAAATTAAGTGTTATTATTATGATTCTCTCATTTTCTTCTAGGAACCATTTGTTTAATTTATTTTTATCTATTTAATACAAAAAGGAGTTTCACTCGTTTACGTCTGTGGTTTTATTTGATTTTCTGAGTTTGAACACTGAACCTATATTATGCTCATTTTCACTAAGATTTAAACTAAACTCCAAACTTCTGGACGCTTTGGTTTTCAATGGGTCAGTCTGAGTCATCTTTATTCTAATTTTCCTTTTTCGTTTGTGGGTAGACCTGTGAGAGAAGGCCGTGTACTACATTTATGTTGAAAATCCAAACAGGAAATGCGTTTTTATGCGTTTTAAGCGCACCGCATCAGCGGTGAGCTGTCCGTGCGTCTGTCCGGTGATGAGCGCGCACCGGCGCCGGCTGCGGGCGGGAAGGACGCATACTAAGACCTCTGTTACCGTGCTTTTATAAGATGATAGTCTTCCTCACTGTGTGAATCTAAGTTTGTATAAGTGGTGAAGATGCTGACAGACATGATCGTGGAGGAGGAATTTGAGATCAAGGAGGAAGAGCCGTGGTACGACAAGCAAGACCTTGAACATGGTACAGTTTCCTCTCAGTCTTTGTCTCTGAACGCTTAACGTGTTCATGCTTATTTTTTACAATTACACCGCACTGTCTACATCACTGTGCAGGCAGGTGCACAGGGTGTGTTTGATTTTCTCACCCTGTAATGATTCATATTAATGTTGGATAAAATAAGGCCAATGTGACTTGAGCTGTGCATTCTCAGATTGTCAGTCACTTTCTACAGACAGGAGACAAAGAGGGTTTGCTGATCTCCTGCCAACAAAACCCTAAGACAGAGCTGCTTGTGAGCATTTTCTGGTTCTCTCCTGCAGACCTGCAGCTGGCAGCCGAGCTCGGGAAGACTCTTCTGGAGAGGAACAGGGAGCTGGAGCAGCACCTGCAGCAGATGTACTCCAACAACCAGGAACAACTGCAGGAGATCGAGGTAAGAGACAAAGACCTGAAGGGAGCATCTAATATAGCGAATATCTGACAGGAAAAGTTATTGTCCAAAAAATGTGTCCAACACAGATTTCCATGATAATAACTTGAGATTTATTTTGTATTACTAGAAAAAGCGAGATGTTAGTGTCAAAATATTCACTCATCTAAAAGAAAGGAACGTTTTAATCTATCTATCTGACACTTTAAGGGTTAATAATAATTACACTGACATCCTATTTTAACATCTATTTTTACATCAGTGCATGTACATATGCACTTGATGCTGCATTTTATTTTGTTTTACTTTACTTTTTTTCCCCCAAATTTTATACAACACAATAATATTAAAAAAAAAGTCATCCTGAAAAAACCTATGCTTAATTGGTAGTTAAATTAACTCACATAAGAGAGAACACCGTTCAGACTTTAGACTAAGTTTATAGAAACGGAGTCAGTCTCAGGTGAAACCATCTAAATGTGTCCCTCCATTAATCCCTCTAAGATCTGAACTGGACACTTGTGACCTGTAGTGTAGCAATTGATTATTTCCTGCAGGAATGAGGGCCGACGCAGAAGCCTTTACATGTAGAACTAACCTACTTAACTTGGACACACGTGTTACTCATTGACTGTCTGTTGAACTGTTTGTCCGTGTGAAGTCATGTTTTTTTTTTCAGCTGACAGATTATCTGCGAAAAGTCCAATGTGCCAATAATAGTTGATAAGATAACTTGGCCTCAAAGAAACTTTTACTTGAAGGAGGTGTTTAGGTGTTACTGGGAAATTATGGCTTTACTTTGGATTTATGGGATGATCGGCTGCAGTTTGGTTTTGATCAGTTTGATTGAGAAATTTGTGGCCTAACAGTAATGATGACACATTTATTTTCCAACATTTACACACACAAATGCCTTCTGAGCTCCTTCTTCTCCTACGTTACTATTAGGTTAAATCAAATATCAGATGACGACGCTGTGGAAGATGGCAGCCATCACCACATTGTTGGTTGAAAGTGGTTGTCTCTCAGTATCCACCTCAAAAGTGTCCGTCTCTCCTTCTTCCAGCATCTGACGAAGCAGGTGGATCTCCTGCGGCAGGTCAACGATCAGCATGCTAAAGTGTACGAACAGCTTGACGTGTCGGCCCGGGAGCTGGAGCAGAGCAACAACAAACTGGTTCTGGACAACAGGATGGCCCAGCAGAAGATCCAGGGGTAAAGACAGGGTGGTGGTGGGGGGGGGACGGGGGACGGGGGAAGACACTGAGGATGATCTCGCCTCTCGCCTTTTTTTTTTTTTTTACATTTTAATATATATTGTTTTTGTACACAGGCTGACAGAAACCGTTGAGATGCTGCAGACGCAGGTGGAGGAGCTGCAACAACAAGTGGAGGAGCTGAAGCTGAGCCCCCGTCAGCCTCCGCTCAGAGAGAAGTGGCCTCCTCACAGCGTGTCCTGCCTGCAGGAGCTGCAGAGCACACTCGGGTAAGGATGGACAGAAGCGGCAAATCCTGCTTCAGCGTAAAGAGCGCTCTGTGTGTGTGTGTGTGTGTGTGCTAATCCTACTGCAGCCGTCACTTCCTCTTGGCCCTGCTGTGTGACATGTTCATTCATGGCTTCACTTTAGTCTCTTAGTGCAGTTTACTGTAATCCTGTTAGTACGGCTCCATCAAAACATTCAGGAAGTCTCTGTGATAAAGAGGGTCTGAACTGAAGTCAGAGTGCACGAGGCTGGAAGGAAGGAGGTCAAAGTCTGAGCTGTAATGTACAAACAGGTCTCCATATCTGACTGAAGCTGATCGGGTCTAATCTAATTGCCACACTTCTCCTGATAAGGTCTTGATCTCTATGTGTAGTGTCCTTTTTCAACTAATATCCGAGCTGAAAACATGACAAAAATATTTGGAAAATTTTGTTTACTCATTTTTATAAATGGACTTATTGACACTTGTCGTTATTGTGTCCTTTGTCTGTGTTTCTTTCTTTTAGTTTGGCTGCATCACAGATAAAGAGAAGTTATCAGCCCGTGTGGTTACATAACAGTCAGACAGGATAGCTGATGTAACAAATTTCCGTTTTTTTAAAGCTGCCTGAATCACATTACCATCAGGTTCTGGTACTGATGTGTTAAGAAATGAGGTGAATTTGTTTACATTGTTTTCTCCACTTTCCAGCCTTGATGCTAAGCTAAGCTAACCAGACCATCTGCTAGCTTAAATGTCATATTTAGTGCATAGTCATGAAAGGTGTCAATCTTCTCGCCTAAGCCCGGAGAATACAGTGATCAAGACACAATGAAGAACTTAAGAAATCCTTCCTGACAAATGTGACAGTGATAATCTTCTCTGTGCAGGTATGAGTATGATTCCGACAAACCCCCAGATGACCTGCAGTCCTCGATCATGTCATGGCACGAGGAGGAGCAGGCGTCACTTCGACACTCCCTCCGTGCTCTTCAGACTCAGTTCGCCACTGAGCGTGCTCGGAGGGAGGAGGCCGAGCGAGAGGCCGAGCTGCTGGTTGGAGAAAATGCAGCGCTGGAGCAGCAGCTGGCAGGGATGAAAGGATTTCAGGTAAGTCTGATGAATGTCTGGCCTTTGTGCACAACTTAACTGCTGGCCACGCCCCAATAAGTGATGTCAAGGCAGGTTTTCTTCTGACAAACATCAGGCCAAAGTCTTTATTTTTCTGTCTTCATCAGACCAGAGTGTCTGAGCTGGAACGTGAGACTGAGGAGCTCCGTCAGCTCTGGAAGTTGGAGTCCTTCACAAGATCCTCCAGACCGAACCTCATCCATCCTATGTTCCTCAACCCTGAAGAGGAGAACGAAGAACAGGCAGCCGCACCCAAAAGCCCCGCGGTCCTGAAGCGCTGGGGCAGCGAGCAGCTGATGAAGGCGACGCAGATCCCCGATTCACCCAACAGGATCTACGACCACGAGTGCTCCTGCGTACGCCGAGCCGAGGTGGTGAAATATCGCGGGATCTCCCTGCTCAATGAAGTCGATGCCCAGTACAGCGCCTTGCAGGTAAAGTACGACGAGCTGCTGCAGCGCTGCCACCTGGGGCCGCAGGACGAGGAGCAGGATGAGCAGAGCCACAAATCAGTGCAGACCGCCTCGGTCACTGCAGCATGTCCTGCTCTCACAGACATGGCAGACTTTGAGGATGACTTCCACCAGCCAGAGTACAAGGAACTTTTCAGGGAAATTTTCTCCCGCATTCAGAAAACCAAAGAGGACCTGAGAGAAAACAGGGGCAGAACCTCAGCTGGTGAGGTGAAGCCTACTTTGCATTAGTTCTTAATATACACATATAATGTTTAAATGAGATTTTTGTCTTCCAGTTACAGACTTTTATTCGCCCAGAAATTGCAAAAGCCACACAGACATGTTGTATGAGTGATACAGGAAGTGACCGGCTGAACGCCACCAGCTCACTTTGCACAGAAACACCAGTGCCTAACAATGCCGCCTCCACTGTAACATCACTCTACCTCTCTGTACTCACTTCTGGGGAATAATCTGTCATTAGCTGGTATTTCATGGGTTCCATAAGGATTTCACAGTAAAGTTCATGTTAAAGATGCTCTGTGGTACTAATTATACAAATGTGTTAATTGTGCGCCAAATATGATCCCTTTATCCTCTTGCCTTATATGGACCTTCCTGCAAGTACAGGGAGATCCACAGGGAGGATGGTTGTGAGGTGGATGCTCTACACAGACAATATAAGACCCCCCTGCTGTTCACTAAGTAAATCTGCTGTCTGGTTCTGAGAGCGTTTGTGTGCTTGTGCGAATGCGCGCAATAAAGTTGTCGGCCAGGCAGCTTCCCTAATTATAGAACACTTACAGGGAATTAGGAACCCATAAAATAGAATGGCTTTGTTTGTTGTTGACTTGAGCTCTGATGAGCTTATGTAAATACCTATTAAATAATTTATTTTTGCTCTGCAAAACTTGGTGACAGTTCTGCCTGCGCCTTTAAGAGCAACCAATGCATGGTTGACCAATGTCGTATGCAATATAAGGGAAAGAAGTGAAGCTGGTGATTCAAGGTGCTCAACTATATATTTAGGGTTTTTGTAATTGTAACCATCCTTTATTAAAAGTATACCTGATTATTATTAGTCTGTGAATGTTAAAAACAATTTTACCAAAATGATAGCCTTGTACTCATTAATGTTAGAGGCATCAGAAGCTTTTCTTAGCAGCAGTCGTGTTGCTTTTGCTGCCTGATGTTTAAAAACTGTTTGTAGAAATGATGCTGAGCTGCACTTTAGAATTGCACTCCTCTGACACTTTATCTTCCTGCTGTGTATGTAGCTAATGCAACTATGATGCTGTCAATCATTGTAGATGTGCAGTGTTTGTGTGCAATGTGGTGTTCGCCTGTTTTATATCTGGATCTCATGGAGAATGTCACTGCTCTGAGCCATAAAAACATGAAGCAAGCTAAGATGACAGCATGGTGTCTTTTTGAGTTAAAAATACAACTGAACCTTATTTATTGTTCAACAAATCTAACAATAGTAACTATGGTGGTTAAACATCATTGCCTGTAAAAAATAAAAAAAACAGACAAAGCTTCCATGATGTCAACCATGGGTTTCTGAAGAGCGGTTTTGAAGCTCACAGGACAAAGAGGGGGAGTGAGAGTGGAGCTGAGGTGGACGGGCAGTGGTGGAAGCAGGAAGCTCGCGCTGTGATACAACTGCCTGTAAGTCAAAGCAGTAACGCCCATAATTATGCGTAATTTTAAATTAGAATATAATTAAAACCAGTGAGTTATTTAAAAAAAAAACCTCACCCTCCATACCGTTGACACTAGAATAAAATCTATCAGTTGAGACCAGAATGCCGTTTTGTACCAGGCTGTAAAGATGTTTATTTATGCTGTGAAGTTGCCAATTTTAACATGAGAGTCTATGGGAAATGACTCTCTTTTGGAGGCAACCCCTAGAGGCTGCGGTGTGAACTACATGTTTTAGCACTTCCACATGGGCTTCAAGTCAGAGCCCCAGAGATAGCCACTTGTTAAACAGCTTTACCGTCTCTCAACAAGCTAGGGAGGAAAAGAGTGAAAAACACTGGATGCTAAAACATGAACCATGAACAAAACACTTTGTGGAAAATCCAGAATTTTTTCAATTAGCCATTGATCCAAAATTTACTCATTATATTCGGGTCTCTTTCCAGAACTTAAAGGACCAGCATGTCTGGTGCCATGTAGTGGTATGAGCAGCTATGGTGGATGTCACGTCAACATGAAAGCCTCATTCTACAGTTACTGTATGGCTTGTTTGTTCAAGGCTATCACAGAAACATGGGCATCTCTATGGACAACAGCAAGTCATACTAAGATAACAAACATAAAGGTGATCATGCACCAACAAAGTGTCAATGGGTAATGGCTATAGCATGCCTCAGACCTCTGTGTATTGTTTTGCAATTACTTTTATTAAATTTAGCATCCTAACTAGGTAGCCACATAATACCACTACTATTGAGTCAAGTCCTTTAAGATTGGAATCAAGATGCACAGAAAGTTATTTCAGCTTGCAGTAGTGAGAGAACATAGGACGTGTTGATATTACAGTGTTTATTGAGCAAAGTAACAAACCAATGAAAAAAGAAAAAAAGTGGTATTTGATGATGTAGAAATCTGGGATGCATATTGACATTTCTATAACTGAATGTCTGGCTCTTCGATAATACTTTGAGTGGATTTTTGTCCTGAAAACCTTGTGAGGCAGAGGCACTTCAGATAGCAGCACGGGGGCAATAAACCATCGTATCCATAGCAACACTCCGGTCAGTCCAGCCTTTGTACAATAACATAACACTTAGCCCCAACGGCAAACAAAATGTGATGACATTTTATTCCAAATTCCATCTTTATCGGTAGAGTCACTCAAAGTTTCTCTTGCAAGGAAAAAAAATCTACATTCAACCAAGAAAACCAATCCACTTATTCTTTAGAAATCCATACACTTGTGACTGAGAGGTGAGGAGAAGCCACATTTGATGCAGCAGAGACCAGGTCCATGATTGCCAAAAACGAAACAAAAAAAAAACAAAAACACTGAGGGATTTCAGTTCAATAACATGATTTATTTTTCCCTTTAGTCTTTTTGGCAATTTCTTTTAAGTACCTTCTTCTTATTTAATTCTTAAAGCCCGCCCTCAGTCTAAGAAAATTACTGAATGCAAAAACTAGTTATTTTTCTACTCACAAGGCCTTGAATGGCATTTAGTTTATTGATGATACGATAAAATGTTGGTTTTTTTTTTTTTTTAATGTAAAACGAAAGCACTCTGAGCCCAACACTTTCAGCGGTAAAAAGCATTCTGATGTTGTGAAAGTTCAACTGAAAATTATTGAACATGAGGAAATATGTTTATATATATTTTTTCTTCATCTCTTCCCCTCAAACTCGACAGCTGTGTGGGTGAATTCCTAACCTCGTGTTGAGGTCAGAAATCCTTCTTGTTCTTAGCAGACGGCTGACATCTTTGTCCTCCAATCGCCCACTCTCAGAGGTGCTGCGATTGGCTCTCACCTCGTTGCTGCCCTCCCAGCGGACACATCTTGGGAGGATTTGATTGGCTGACTGTGATCACAGGAAGGGGTGGGGGCAGACTCACAGGGTCAGGACTGTATTGTTCCTTTGAGGTACCACATCCCTGCGTGGCTGCTGCAGCACTCCTGAAACAGACAGGTGACAGACAGGTTAGGTGAGCAGCAAGCGGCTCGTTTTGAAGGCACAAGTTCAGCCCACATGCACCAAGCTCACATGGAGCAGCCGGTCGATGTCCGGTTTGGACACGTCTCCAAACTCTTGTGCCAGTCTGGTTTGTATGACGTTCCTCCTGATCCGGTAGTTCTTTGTGAAGACTTCATACAGAAGGCGCCGGTGCTGCGGGAGAAAAGACACACCAGATGAGAACCAGCAGGGTTTCACTGCATTATCAAGTCCAAGTAGAGAGGACTGAAATGTGTTTTTGTGCACAATGTTTAAGGCCTCTATGAACCACTCTTTCACTCCTGCAGATCAGCCAAATAGTTGCTGCATTTCTGTAACAGGATTGCAGGTCACAAGTGAATCAATCATAACTTCCTAGTTGCACTGAAGAGTGCAGTCACACTTTATTTCTTGAAGATTTTAACATTTATAATAAAACGTCCAACAAATGATGCATTTAGAGTAACAGGATATGCAAGGTTTGACTGCTGACTTGTAGTTTCAGCGTCTTATGTTGTTATGAGTGCGTTTACCTTGTCAAAGTCCTCTCCAGTTTCCCACAAACCAAATACTTTCTGTTCGTCTGAGGCGGCTGTGCTCTGAGCAGGAAACTGTTCCAGAAGAAACAAAGAGTTACAAACTTTTCATCAGTGCTAGCCCTCTCACCTTGTCTGGGCAGTGAGGGGAGCGGGACCCTCTTTTAATTGAGTGTGTTTTTATTACTGTGCATTATGAAGGTGCGTTTTATTCAACACTAAGCAAGTGACATTAACAACAAATGACAACTGAATATAAGATCCAGCAGGTCCAACAGTGAGAATTAAAACCTAGATTATCTCTCCAGACATACTCCCTGACTTGCCACTGATCTGTTAACCACCAGACGGCTAAACAGTAATGTTTACAGCAGCATGGAGGGCAAGTCGTCTGAATGCAGATCTGCCTGCATTTGCAAACAACCTCTCGGCTTAACCCCTCGCTGAGCAGTAATGAGCTTTGCAACAAGGCTAATAAGTTGCATAACAAAGATGGCGTCTGGCCATTCCCTCCCCCACGGGGTTCAAAATTCTCCAACATGGAAGTGGCAGACAGGATGAGACCTGAGCCAGGAGACCTGAGGGTGTGGCACAGCCTGGACCGCTCCCTGCCCTCTGAGCAAACACCACACCAAGAAAAACCCAGCTAAGAAGGAGGACCAATAACAGACTGCATCAGTCTATATAAAGCCCACAAAACAACCACCTCGGTCCAAACACAGAAACACACAGGTTTCAGGTGGCTCCTGGAACTTGAAAGTAACCCGAGAAGCAGGTTTGCATTGCTTGAGTGCTTCTAACCCTTAACAAACAACAAAAGGGCTCACAAGCAAAAACGACCGTTAATGTCGTTATTCTGTTTAAGAAAATCCGATACCGGCATTCAAGCACTCAGTGCCACAGGCAACTTTAAAAACCCTGGGAGCTTGGAATGGGACACATGTAGCCTTTCTGACATGACAGCGGCCTCTGAATTGGCTTTAAGAACTAAAGGGTATACAAACTCAGTATACAGTTTAATTTGAACACCTGTTCAAACTTTACCATAGAATCAAAGGCCATGTTTTCGTTCTCTTGTTGCAGCTCAACTCACTTCATGTGGATGTGGTCAACGGTTTGCTGCTTCTTCCTGTTGCCCTCAATAGTGTATGTGTTGCTTTAGTCATCATTTCAGCATCCGGCTGAATGATGAATGATTTTATAATCTGTTACTTTCCACAGAGGAAACGCAGCTGAGAAGGTTTCAGTAACTCCTCTCAACACCTGACAAATTCTTTACCAAATCCAAGAAAATGTTTTAAAGCTGTGACTCATGCAGCTTTCTTGCTGTTTGCTGAGATGTATTAAGAAGCAGAGGCAGCCTGAAAACCCCTTACACTGCTGTTAAATTTCCATCAGCTCTTCACTGTACACATTTCAACATTTAAGAGTCAAAAGTAGCCGTTGAAATGATCGTCCAGACATGATTTCTTGAATACTCACAGGCACCATTATCTGTTTGCACTGGCTGAGCAGTATGGCGTCCTGCAGCATGTGGTCTGAGATGGAGTGGAAGATGCTCTGTCCTGCCGGCATGGAAGCCAGGTGAAGGTTCAGGAGCCTCTTAAACTCGTTCAATGTGAGCACAAAATGCTTCCGGAAAGTCTTTATCACAAAGTCCTGCAGCTCCGGGGACGGAATGTTGGCCAGACTCCCTCCGTTACCGTTAGTGTGATCAAAGCTGGGAGAGGTGGCACTGGGGTAACCGTTCACAGAACCGTTTGTGATGGAGCAGGAGGAGGAAGTGTCCATCGGCTCGTCTTCTCTGTCGCTGACGGGCTCCTGTTTGATGTGGATGCTGCCGCCTGCCCGTCTGGCGTCCAGGTCCTTTTGCAGGGACGGCTGCTTCTGTTGAGCTTGCTCCTGAGCTGCCTTCAGACGCTGCTCCCCACTGATGTGGATGGGCTCTGGAGGACAAAAATGATTAAAAAACACAGAGGCAACATTTAGCTAACCTGAATGTCAAGCTGTAAAAAAAATTCTTCGACGGCACCATAATGCAGGACAAACACACAGGTACTTAAACAAGAAAAAATGTGTTATCTCACCAGGCTGAGGGGAATTCTTTGGCACAAAGTCATCCTTAGAGAAATTGAACACTTTTTCCAACCTTTAAAGAGAGACAAGCTTCATTATTACAAATAACTGACCAATGATAAAGTAAGCCTTCATCCTTCAGATTGGTAACCTACTTGCTCTGGATGCCGAGCCACAGCATGTTCTGCCTGTGGGCAATATCTGGGTGTTTTTTAATGAAGTCGAGATCGGTAGGCAACAGGAACTCCCAGCCCCGGTTGATCCGAGGTGCTGCCACATGTTCCAAGAACTCTTTCACATCCTCTGGGGGAAGCTAAAAGAAGGAATGTGTAGTTTATCCTCCAGGTGAGGCAACATGGAATAAACGTTCACAAAACCTCTCAGGGACTGGGGATGTTATCACTCCACAGTCTGTACGCTGTGTAAGGACCAGTTAATGTGTCTGCGCTGTGAGGATTGTGGGTCAGCAAACCATAACACTATTATTTTTGTGTGTGACTGATTCTCACTTTGATGATGGCTGTGACCTCCTTCCTCATCACAGAGCGCTCCAGAGTGAACCTCCACATCTACAAAAACAACATTTTTTTTTTATTCTCACAGGTTTATTAAATAAAGAATTGCAAAAAAACTGTGACCGTGTCTCACCACAAAGTCTCGCCCACGACAGAGCACTTCAGCTGGGACGCCACTGTGCGGACTGCAGGTGTTTTTAGGATACAGAACATCACTGTGGGGGAAACACACAACTATATTTGAAATCCATCTCTCTTTGCAGTAGATTCAAATACAATTTGTACCCACTCCTATATACTTTCTATGTATATATGAATCAAGACGTCTGGTCTCACCTCTTGACAACCCAGTTCCCTTGAACCAGGAGTGCCACCTGCTGGATGCAGCGCAGCACTGCAATCGAGTCTGTACCGGAGGCGAGCAGGCCCATCAGGTTAGCAAACGGCATTACCTTAACTGAAGAGAAGAGGGAAGGATAGGCGTTTGTCTGCATGATACAAATATAGACTGATAGCAAAATATTGAACTTCACCCCATTTCTGAAAGTATTTCCATGAAATTAAGGAAAATATGGTTTCAAAACTTATGTCTGTGAAGGTTCTCAGTTTCAAAACTTAATGCTTAAAAACATGCACCATTCATTGTGGAATAATTTATACCATACTAACTACGAAATAATATGATTATACTAAAACAATCTGCAAAATTCTGCACTCCTCAGAACTAGGAAGCCATGATTGACTCCTTTACTGTATGTCCACAGTCACAAAGAGTGTATTAGGCTCTTTTACAGATAGATTTTCTACTGTTTTTCTTAATGATTTATGTCTTCTTGTCTGTGTTAAATTGCAGATGTATGTAGGAGCTTATATTACTCCAAAATAATAAGCTCACATTAACTAAAATGCTGTACACTGTACAGCATTGTTTCTGATGCTTTGGTGCCCTCATCTGCTACAAAAAAAAACTGCAACATGAATTCAAAAGTCCCGAAACCAGACAATGGGATCAGTTTGTTTCTGTGTTGGCCTACCATTCTTCATTAGTGTCTTGACTTGCTCTCCCAGTGGCAGAGTGCGGAGCTGAGCCATGGAGAGGACATTACTAGGACCGACAGGCTTCACACTGACATATGGACAAAGATTCAGATCAGTGATGCATCTCTCATTTAAATCTCTGAACGTTTGTGAGGGACACTTACACTTTCTCCTCTGTGAGAGGGGGCATCAGCATCGCCAGATACTCCCTGAGAAGTCAGAGGTCAGAAAGGTGAGGTGAATCCAGTGAGAACAGAGAAGTGTATTAAAATGTCATTTTACCCCAGACTCACTTTGGAGATTTGACCAGTTCAGAGTTATCTGATGCATCAGCTGACTGACAGAACAGGTACTGCCTTTCATGCTCCGATCGCCCATCCTGCATTTAGACAACACGCCATGATGAGCATATCACAAAGTGTCCAATGATGGCACAAACTGAGATCCATTCAACAGTGGGTTACCTTGCTACTGTGATAGCGCAGGTGCACCCACGGCTCCTCTGCCTGCTTCTTCTGGAGGAACTCGTATGACTGGATCCTTCGCTGCCGGGCCTGCTCTGACTCCGGACGGGCAAATCTTACCTAGGGAGCAAGCCCAAGAGATTTTTATAGCAATTGTAATTATGAATATGTGTGCATATGTGTATTTGTTTCCTTAAATGTTTACTGTAATGGCCTTGGCTTCTTCCTCAGCTTCATCCTGAGAGGAGTCACCGCCTGAAGATAGAACACTTTAGTTATCTTAGCTGTACTGCATTGTATGTTTTTTTTTTTTTTAATCTCGTTTCAGCATTAATAACAACTTTCAAACAAACCTTCATTGGCTGCCTCCCTCTCTCTGGTTTTGTTGTCAGCCTTGTCCAGGTAAGAGAAGCTGGGCCTCATCTGAAGGATCCCTGTCAGTGGAGTGACATGAAGCTCACCTGCAATATAACAATCACATACTATAAATACTTCATTTTGTCCTGAGGTCACTCGCATTGACGTATCAGGTTGTCAGCACAGTTTAAATGACTGCATGTAACTCAACACTAAAAGATAAAACGGGGACTCTGAACTATAAGTGAACTTTGAGTATTTACAGGATCAGGTCAGACAAACCAAAACATGAGCCACATCCATCAGACCAGACCTTTGCGAAACACAGCTGCTGCATATCTGGAGGTGTTTGTGGTGGCCTGGATGGAAGAGAATGTCTGCTTATCCATCATTTTTCTAGAGAAGAAAAGACAAAAAACAACTCAGAACAGGAGGCGTGGATAAACAAAAATCTATTCAAAAAATTAGGACATACGATGAGTAGGTGTTGGTTTCATCATAAGCCGTGCCGTCCACATTCAGAGATATTTGCTCTCCTTTACTGCGACAGTAATTCGGACTCATTGTGTCAATGGCAATTTCCAGTTCCACCTGTACGATTAGAGGCACAAAAACACAACAAAGGAATAACAACAATTCATTAAGGACTCATGTGTGAGGCAAGGAGCAGATATTTCACATCTCCTCCTCTTTAACAAAGACAACAATTATTCTGCATGATGACTCAACACAAACATTGACTTTAGAAAGGGTGTTTGGCTTTTTACATTGAAATGTAAAGTGTTAAAAAACCTGTAGTTCCTCTTATGACCACTTGAGGCTACAAAAATTCATCAATCCCCATTGACTGAATTTACAGGAGAAACAAACCTGTTTGCAGCCTGGAACTAGAAAACAGTTTTTTAACTCTATTAATAATCTCTCTCATGGTGACAACTGCATAAGGGAGAACCATTGTTTAACTTAATCATCTCCAAAATTACACATAATAAAAGGATATGACCATCTGTTGTCTGATGTCTGACAACAAGCTGCCTAGATACACAACTGCCTGACGTTAACTACTATATGGGTTAAACATATTACAATGGGAAGATCTGCTAACTAAGCAGCTAAGGTCATCAAACATACAGGTAGCATGCAACAGACTTAAAAAGTTACATCAACATCAGGTATCCTGTGTGTATGTTTACCCTTTGCTGTTTGGGTTTGATCTTAGCCGCTAAATGGTTGACATCATCATAGGTCATATTGGCTGGTCGGACAGGGTACTGAAACAGAGAAAAAAAAGTCACTGATTAAAAACTAAACCCTGACACTCTATATCACTCTTATCAGATATCAATCAAGGGTCCAGAAAATTAAAAGAAACAAAAAAAAGTTCACCTGAAAAAGATACAGTTTATCTGCAAGGCTTTTGGCAAGATATACATCAATCTGAAAGAAACATTGAACAAAGTCATTCTCTGAAAACAACTTCTCACAATCATTAATGAAATAGTACAGCCAACAGCATCACAACGTAGGCATACCTCCTCTATAATGGGGTCATCATCATCCCCGCTGGCCATATTGATGCGATCAGAGCAAGAGGAGATGACACAGTAGAAGAGTGGCAGCAGATCTCAGGGATCTAATCTGTAAACAACACAATTGAAGTTACTCTTCCAGCCATGTACAGGAAACATATGACAAGCAGTTGGTATACTCTGATTATACTCTGATTGGTATAGCAGTTATATTTTTATTTTACTGTAATACTCTATTTTTCCTTTTCTAACAATGAAAAAACAACAACATTCAGGGCATGACCATGCAGTCTGTCAAGCGATGCTTTCACTGACCCAGCCAGGTAAACCTAACATGATGCAAGGCTATGTAATCCACATGAAAAGACACGTTACTACGCAATAAATGCTATACCTGATTAACCCTTAGCATATATTGGATATATGATTTAGAGCACAGACATTTACTGCTTTACATAAACATTTTGAATGCACTAAGTTTATTAGCAAGCTACAACCAACCCTTTCGGCAAGTGACAGGCCGACACTACACAGTTAAGTTTTATCGTTATATAATAACAAACAGTCAAGAAAGACAACAGGATAAAGAATAAGAAAGTCACTGTATCCCTTCTCTGTGAGACAAACGTAAACGCAACGATATTAGCTTATAGGAAGCTAGCCGGTGTTAGCTAGCAACTGTAGCATAACGTAAACTAGCTTAGCTTAGCATAGCAACACACATGCCAGTAAAATAACACCTAGCAGTTGCCGGGCCTGATTTAACATCCCCTTTTGAGCCTCGTACTAAAGCTTTTTGCGCTCTCACCTGCACACTTCACGGCGTACTCTTTGGCTATCTCATCCGTGTGCGAACAATCCAACGGTTCACTGCGCAGAGATGCAGTTTAACAGAGGAAGCTCGCGTCTGCTGCTGCTGTGTGTACCATGTTGACTGTGCTCCACACAAACACGTGGGGAGGAGCCCGAGCCCGAGCCCATGATGCACAGCGAGTCCACCTGTCCAGAAATAAAAGCCCGTGGCCGTGTCGCGACAATGGACTTTTGAATATTTCAAATTATGATGTTGGAAGGAAGTCTTGACGAGCAGAAAGATTTTGTCAGCGGTGGGATTCGAACCTGCGACCCCGACAACACTGTGAATATGGACAGTTTACAGTCCCATCTTGTGATGGGGGGGTGAACAAAACTAAAAGTAAGTTCAAGTCAGTCTGAAAACAACAGTATTGTGCAACAATACTGGAAAATCAAAAAGAAAAAAAAGACAGAAATAATGACCCATAAAAAGTAATGCAAACTTTATTTTAAAGTTTTTTTTTTTACTCTGGGCAAGCATTCTTACATTCATCCAAAACAAGTGTGTGAACATTTGGGGTGAAATAAGTAAACACTTTTCCTTAATTTAATTTTTCAGATCTTTTCTTTCACACATCCTCATTATTAAGGAAGAGAAAATTACAGTAAGTACATCTATCCTTACAGATGCGGACGGGGGGGGGGGGGGGGGGGGGGGGG
>JAVQJX010116072.1:0-13611 GCA_036025115.1 Ambassis agassizii | reverse complement strand
CATTTGGTACCTTTAAGCATTGCAGCATTGCAACATCAAGTCACAGATATGTTTTCAACCCTCACACCTACAAATTAAAGCTCAAATGAACAAATGTTTTCTATGACATCATATGCTGTGTAGTTGGCTGTAACCATATTCATCATTCCAATACCAGCAAACTGAATATGCATAAGCAAATAAATACACCATTTAGGAAACATGGATAAAGTACAAAATAAAGCCACAGATGTGAGTGATGAAGCTGACAGGTTAGAAAGGGGTAAAATCTTTTAAAATCAAACCAAAAATATGCTTTTGTTAGAATTGTCATGGGTTTTTGCCTGACACCATTACACCAAACTCCTGGATTGAGATTTCTTTTTTGTTGTACTGCTCCAGCTGACGGTGTGTGATGTGACCAAGACGCAAGGCGTCATCTATGGAGAACTTTTTCCCAGACTTTCTGTCATGAAGCACAGAGGATTCTCCTTTAGGACCCTTGACTGTGATCTCTTCCCAGTCACACTCTTGGCTCTGCAGGTTAACAAACATCTTCCAGTCGATCAGCCCAAGCCTGTAGGCCTCCTCTGGTCGCATCTCTTTGCCGGTATCGGGGTCAATAACCACAATAGATCTGCGAAGATGGCTCTCCCTCTGTTCCCTCTTCATTCTCACTGCTGCCAGGCTCTTCTGAAGCTTCTCGATCTCCTCATCCTTCTGGACTGTGATGCCTCTCAGCTCAGCAAGTTCTTTCTGTAGTGAATCAAGCCTCAACTCCAAGTTCTTTCCATCCTCCCTTGGTCCAGTCTCTGTGATCAGTTGAGTCTCTTTGGTGGTAATCTCAATCTCAGACCGAAGTTTGCGGATCTCATTTTGTAGCCTTTGTACCTCTTGCTGCAGACGGCTGTTTTCATCACGGATGTAGTCGAGTTCCTTAGTAGACTTGGTGTTGGAGAACTCCATATCAGAAAGCTTAGACGTGACATTCGACAGTTCTATGTCAAGTTCTCGCTGTCTTCGCTTCTCATCTTCCAGAGTCCTTCTCAGATTCTCAATCTCAAGTTCAGCCTCTGGGTCACGTTCAACTTGGACTTTCTCAGTGCGGACAACTCTTTCCTTCACATCCATCTTCTCCAAGGTGAGTTGCTGCTGGATGAGGACATTCAACTCTTTCTCAAGCAGCATGCGTTTGTGCTTCTCTTCATCCAGCTGTAGTTTAAGGATGGAGTGTTCCTTCTCTTGTTGAGGATCCTGTTGCAGGACTACCTTCTGTTTGACGGTCACCTTCTCACGGTTCTCTTTGTCACGGATCTCTAGCTCTTGAAGTCTGACCTTAAGCCTTTGGATCTCCAGTTCTGCTTCTCGCCTTGCCTTCCTCTCACGCTCCAGCTCTTCCAGCTGTAGATCCAGGTCAGCTTTCTGCCTCTGCAGCTGGTACAGCTCTGTTTTCAGGTTATCCTTCTGCTTTTGCTCATTGTTGATGTTTTGTAAGAAGGTGTCACACTCCGACTTGAGGACGGGATCTTCTTTCACCTTGACCACTTCTTGCTGAACAATCTTCTCACGGACCTGAGACAGATCCATCTTCCGTAGTCTGATCTTCTCTTCATGGGCAGACCGTTCTCTCTCCAGGTCAAGGCGTTTCTTCTGCTCATCGGCCAGTTTCCTCTTCAGAGTCTCGATCTCTTCCTTTGTCTTTGGATCTTCTCTGTATTGCACAATTTCATTGACCACCTCTTTTGTCTGCACCTGCGGTTGGGTTGCCTTCCATCTTTCAATTTCATCACGGAGCTGGCGAATTTCCATCTCAGATTTCTCAGTCAAGTGGGTCTTGTCTACAATTTCATTGCGAAGTTTCTCCAGCTCTCTTTCAGTCACTGGATCTGTCTTGTACTTGATGACTTCTTTGATGATCTCTTTGACTTCTACTTGAGGCCCTCTGTTTCTTAGCATGGTAAGCTCATCCTGCAGGGACCTGAGTTGGAATTCTGCATCTCTATATCTTCTCTGGTGCTCAACAAGTTCAAGGCGGAGGTTGGCCACCTCATTCTCGGCCTTGGGGTCAGGGCGAACAATCTCCCGTACTTTCTCCTGAATAACAACCTTGGACTTCTCATCCTCTAGACTGACAATTTTCCTCTGGAGATCAGTCTTCTCCCGCTGTGATGATCTTCGTTTGCTCTTCTCATCTTCATACTGCCTCCTGAGGTTTTCCACCTCTCTTTCAAGGGCAACATCTTTCTCTACTTTCAGCACCTCCTTGATGGATATCTTCTCCTCTGCAATGGCCTTCTCCTTCTCCAGCCTTCTGAGCTTGTCCTGGAGAAACTGCAGTTCATCCTCCAGCTGCTTCCTGCTGTCTATTTCCTTCTGTTTCCTGTCCAGGAGCACTCGGTACTCAGCTTCAAGTTTAGGGTCATTCTGGACTTTGATTACCTCCTCTTCAGTGATCACCTCCATTTCCTTGTTCTTTTCTTCAGCCAGGAGTGTCACCTGCTTTTGTATCTCAATCAGCTCGTTGTCTCTGATCAACTTCTGCCTTCTGAGCTCTTCCAGTTCATCCCGAAGTCTGCGAACATCTTCCTCCTGACCGCGATCTCTCTCTATACGCAAGACTTCCTTCACTGTGTACTGCTGTGCACCCTCCCTCAGCTCAGTCTCAAGGCCACGAAGCTTCAACTTTAGAACCTCGAGGTCGTTCTCCAGGACGTGGGTCGTGCGGCGCTCCTCTGACAGTTTCTGCTGGACCTTGTGGACTTCTTCATCCAGCTGGGGGTCTGCAACCTTTTTAATCAACTCCTTCTTGACAATTGTATCCTGGGGCTTCTGTCCTTCGAGGACATAAATGTCAGTCTGGATGGTCTCAATTTCTTTTTCTAGCTGCTCCCTCCTTTGGATCTCATCATCCAGCTGCTTCCTGATTCTCCATGTCTCTTCCCCTGGGGGTGCAGCGTTGACTGACTTTACATTTGTAGCCTGGATCATAGGGATCTCAGGTTGCTAAAGAAGAAAAAAAACATCACACTCATTAACACCATTGTTTATAAGTGTTCATGTTATGACTTTACTAAATCAAAATATTTCACCTGGTTCAGAAGACTTTGGGCAAACTCAAGATTCTGCAGCCTCTGCTTGTTCACAGCATTCACCTCTGTAAACTTTGCTTCAATAGCAGCTTCCTGCAAACAAAAGCACATTCATTTCTTTGTTACAGCCGTCTTTTGCCTGTCACACTTGGCCTGGGTGTTAAATATGTTGCAAGCAGTTCAACTGAAAAATGAAGTGTTTTATATGAGTAGTTTCTATCAGAATTCAAGGGGAATTCACCTCTGCCTTGACTGTCAGTGCAGGCGATTCCAGTCTGCTCCTCTTGTACGTCTGAGGTACAAGTCCATCCTCAAGGTCGAGGATAGATTTGAACTTCTCGGTTTCAGTCTCATAGTCCTGCAAAGAAGAAACAGTCAGTAAACAATTATTGAATCTTACATTTTTGGCAAATCGAAGACAATGACACGGTTTTAAAAATAAACGTCTTACTTTGACAGCTTGTTGGTAAACCTGGGCATTCTTAGAGACATTGTTCAGGTCCGATTCCTTACGGGCAATATCAGACAGCAAGTTCTGTAGAAAAGAACATTGTTATTATAACACTGAATACACAAAGAAATATGTGGAGTGTAAATTGTATTGTTATCTTCTCTTTCATACCCTCTGATTCTTCAGTTTAGTCTCCACTTGTCTCATGTCATCGGTCTCACGGGGCTCGTAGTTTGGGACCCGAGACAGCCAGCTGTTCAGATTGTCATAATCATCGCGGTAGTTGTTGTACGCCATCTTGGCTTTTTGCAAATTCTGAGACCTGCAACAGACAGGGAAAACAAATATTTTCAGAAATCACTGATGCACAGATTGTCAGTGACCCCCACTCTCTCTCCCCACCATCTGACCTGGTGTCTATCTGCCTGTTGAGGTTGTTGTAGCGTTTGTTGAGTTTCTGAACATCAGCTTCCTGCCTTTCGATATCTGGGCAGTGCTCATGGAATTTAGTTGCCATGTTGTCACAGCTGCTTTTAGCCAAGCGGAGGTTCTGCTCTGTCTCAGCAATGGCTGACCTGTGGGACCTCAGATCTGATCCAATATCCTGCCAGGAAAGCAACGGAGACGGAGACAAACTGAGCGCACATAGTAATAGGATGTCAAGACGTTTTATGCTGTTATTTAAAGTGAGTTCAAATCTCGGTCAAACAATAAAACAACGATCTTACTGCAAGCTCCCGCTGTGTTTTCTCCAGTGAGGAGATGTCGGCTGGAGCTACCTCCTCCCTGGCTAACTTGTTCTCGTAGGTAGACAGTAAAGTCTTTACATTTTGAAGGGATGTCTCCAGCTGATTGGAATTCTTCAGTCTGAAAAAAGACAGTTATTTGATACATCCAAACCAGGTTTAAACTGTTAAAAACTGAAAAAATGTGAGGAAACCTACTTCTCCTGAGAGCCCTGAAGAAGCTGCTCAACTTTGGTGTACTTCTTGTTTGTCGCATCCACCTTGCTGTGTAGCTGAGGTGCACTGGCACATGTGGGGTTTGAAACCAAGAAGCTCTTTGCTTCCTGCACCTTAGAGGTCTTCTCTGGTTCGAGCTTACTGACAGCCACAGCAATGTCCTGAAAAAAATGCTGGGTTGGTAAGCTGAACAATTCAAAGGAAAACAGGGACTCTGAGAAATAAACAAGTCATTACCTTCATATCCTGCAGACGGTCAGCACTGTCCTGCAGTGGCCTGTTCTGCTCCAGCGGTGGGCGCACTAGAGCATTAATGGATTTCTCCTGTTTGTCCAGGTCACTGACAACTTTATCCAAACCAGCCATCAGCTGGCGGCACTGCTGTTCCTGCTTGTCTGTGGCAGCACATGATCATACCAAACATTACGAGGTGAGTGAAAGCTTAAGTGGTGCTACTTCAGCACCTCTTAAAGGTGTGTTGATGTGTACTTGTACCTGAACTCCCACTGTCCTTCTTCAGCTCATCATAGCGTTTCTGCAAGGTGGCTTTGCTGCTTGACATCTTCTTCTGGACAGCTTTCTGCTGGCTGGCCAGGCTGCAAACACAATGCATAATACAACATAATGTTACAGCTGGGATAAAATAGGATAAACTATAAGAGTTCTGTTTCTTTTTTACACACTCACTTGTCAGAAATAGCCACAGCCTCAGGGTCGGTAGGGGGGATCATGAAGCAGACGGCCGGGGCAGTGAGTTTATGTCCAGCTGAGTCCTTCACGTCCCATTTGGTCCCATTATTCCGGAGCAGGGTGTACCTCTCCCCACGCAAAATCTGCCCCTGTGCACATCCAACAGTTACAATCATCTGTTACTGGATCCCAAACATAGTTTAATCAATCCATGAGTATCTCAGAATCATTTAATTTTACGTTATTTTTATTGTTGGCTCTAATGCTATTGCCATTGTGTGTAAAAAAAGTAAATTTCTTTTTAAAATATGTGTTTTATGAGCAGTAGACAGTAGAGGGATACTACATTAAACTACTTTGTGCAGCCAAAGGTTAAAAAGATGGCTCACCACACACCAGGGACATTTCAACCTTACTTATTAGAAGAACACCCATATGGGTTACATGCGGCCAATGACAAAAACCTTATACTGAGAGACAGCCTAAACACAGAAATCTTTGCTACGCCTAAGCTGAAGAGCTCCATAGGCTCTTTGTACTTCTTCAAAATCCTCTGTGCTCTGATCCCCAGGGGTTTTAAATAAGATACCCAGGCTAAGTCTCAGGCAGGGCTCTCTTCTGATGGGATTTGAATACATTATATGACAAAACCCTTAAGTTACAGTATTTACAAAAAAGCAAAGGGAAAGGAGAGTGAGGGAACATCCTGGGATTGGAGCACTGACAGACAGGAACAGAGAAAAACACTCAGTTTCATCAGGCATCATTTTCCTAAAGCTTGGTCCACGTGGTAAACCTGCTTGAACAAATCTACCACAGTAACTCACAACACCAAAGTCAACAATCAAAGCATACTCAGGTGAGAGATGCAGTGAAAATGTTAGGCAATAATGTAGTGCTTCTTGGAGCGCTTATGCTACACATATATGCTAACTGGCCACTGTAGTACTTTCAGTGTGTTCTGTTGAGTTGTAGTGTAGTCTTTTAAACACACAGTACATACCTCATCTGTGTCAAACTCACACAGGGCTTCAATGGGAAGCAGCTTCTGGGGTGTTTCTCTGCGGTATTTGAGAGGCAAAACCTGCAGGCTGCGTTTCTGAAGGGCCTTGACCCGATCATCAAAGTGGTCCATGGCCTTAGTTTGGTCCTGCACACATAGATAACGTATATTTTGAATGTAGTGGGAAAAAAAGGCTGCTGTGACATCAGCCATCAGATTAAAAAAATGCTCACATCCAGCTCTCTGATGAGTCCCTCCATCTGATACACATCTTTAAACTCTGGGTTGTACTTCTGGTTGACTTCTGTCTCCAGTCGCTTCATCAGGTCCTGAGTGTCACGTGCCTCCTTGTGGTACTGTATAACATGCATACAAAGACTGTAAGCCTTTTTCTGTTTGTCTGTGTGTGTGTTTTAACATCTGTCCTCTGCGTCTAACCTTGTGGTACTCATCCATGTGTTTGAGGTGGTTCTCCTCACAGATGAGGAGGTTTAGGTACTCCTTCCAGTCAGCGTGGACCGCTTCTGTATGAGCCTGAGAACAATGAGGAAGCATATACGTATATATTAAGAAAAAAACAACAGGCCCTTAGATAGACTGTGAGAATGAATGGACTGTACCTCAATCACATTTTTCCCTGGATGGTCAGCAGCAATCAGCTTCTCTCCATCATCGTTCAGCTTGGTGATGGTGGCCTCTTTAGACTCCAGACATTTACTGATGAAGTTCTGTTCAAGAAAGTACATTGTTAGCTTCCATTGCCTGTATTCACTGAATCAGTTTGTTTGTATATATGATGTATGCAGGTACAGTACCTCATACTGCCTCTGGCGAGCACGGTAGTCTAGGTTGGTGTCGCTCCAGTCGTAGTTGATCCTCTCCTCTGCCTGCTGATCCATCCAGTACAGCTCATTGGTGCAGCGCTGCATGTAGTCCCGAAGGCTCAGCAGGTTGTGCTGACGTGCGCTGGAGCTGGCCTAAATGAGGTGAGGAAAATCCATTAACATATGCTTTATCAACATATAATAATATATATATATATAATATTATTATATAATATAATATATATATAATAATAGACAGATTAATGACGGGTATTCCCAGGATGTATCAGGTGTTGTGTCTGATACAGAAACTAACCAAACACCTAAAGGCATGTGTGCTGACGAGAGCAAAGCATGCATGGCTGTTTGCTTGTGTCAGTTTATTACCAGCAGTTTGTTGTACTTCATCTGGAGGCTGCTGACATATTCCTGCAGAATTCAAAGAAAACATGATAAGAGTCATGTCACAGAGTATCATTTCACTGTTAAAAAAACTAACTTCTGGTTTCTGTTTCTACCTTGTCTCCTTTGGTGGAGATGAGAGGAGCCAGCGCCTCCACCTCACTGTGGAAGATGTTGTGCTCCTCCACCTCGTTCTCCACAGTTGGCAGGTCCTGGCCAAAACCTTTGTTGTTCAGGTTGTCCTGGGCAAAAAGACACAAACAAGAGTCAGTCAACTGTGGTGTTTTTTTTTTTTTTTTATAAATTACACCCTTCTCTGAGTGTTTCTTACCAGTTTCTCATCCATCATGATGCCCCAGTTGATGCTGGGCACCCCTTCAGTGCGGGTCAGGTGGTAGATCCGATCATGGTCCTCTCTGAGCTTCACCACTCTTTCACGTAATTGCCTCATGCTGAACACAGATTGTATCAATGTAAATTACATTCAGGTGAGTCCTTTGTTAACACTGATCAGGAGTATGAAGTGGTGGCATATAACAGATAATTGCACACACCCTCTGTGTTTTTTTTTAACCAGGCCTTTGTTATCACCAGTCTACATGTCTGTGCTGGCCACACCTAAGCCAGGCTGTATTATTATTGTGTAAACTTTTTCAGAAGAAATTCTCAATAATACAGACCAGAATATTCACATTAAAAGCCTGCCAAAAACATTTGAACATGACATGTGACATGAAGTTACAAATCTGTCACTAGGATAGGATATTTATGAACTAATGATATAACTACTTACTCATGTGCTATCATCTCAGCCTGTGGATGCTGGAGGCGCTTGGCATTGGCAGCATCATCGTCCAGGCTGGTGAGCAGTTCAAGAGAGTTGAGGATTCTTTTGTTGGTATCATCCTGGTACAGCGGCTGCTTCCCCTCATTGATCTTACTCACATCCTGCAAAAGAAAAATACATAAGATACAAGTCAGGAACAGACAGGCATACACACAAGTTTATAGCAAAAAAGTCTGGGAAAGTAAGACAGTAACATTATTGGATGTTGGTAGGTAAGTGTGACGATATATTGTCTATTTAACTTGTAGTTGTGTTTATTATTTCAGGTAAATACATGAAAATATATATAGCACACTACATATTAGATCATACCTTGTTAAGGTTCTGCTCAACATCATAGATGTTTTTCTCCACTTTATCTGCATTCTTCTGCAGCTTCTCAATCAGAGTGCTGAGTTCTGTGGAGGGTGCACTGAAAGACAAACAGAAACGTGAATGGAGATATTTTTTAAAGGAAAAACACAATACATTCACTGACAGGATATTTGGAATCACATCCCTTTTATATCTCTTCTTTTGTATGCATCATGAACTTCAGTAACCTACAATGAAAACCTACAATGACGTTTAAAACGACTACATTTCCTGCAAAAAAAAGTGACAATTTTGTGCTTCTCACTAAAATGTTTCAAACTGAAGGTGGCACTAAAGAAGTATTTTCTATATCAGGTTGTTTTGAAAGGAAAAACGGATAGCATTTGTGGTTTGGTTTAGTTCCAAATGACTCACATCAAAGTGAGTGGGAACCACGCAGTAATATGCGAAGTACTATTACGTATACTATTCATAACAGAGACACGTTTTATAGGTGAGAGCCAGTTTTATAGACATTAATGATATGATATTATAATTTGACTGACTCTATTAAAGGTGTTACATCTTCCGGGACCTTCATACCAAGCAGATGACTCACAGAATTTGGAATCATAATACACAACACTGCTAGCAATGGATCCGACTAACTGGACGAAAACCAACATAAGCTCTTACAGATTAGCTGTAGTATTGTTTGAATGACTGGCTTAACAAGCATGGGTTCCGGTCAGAGAAGGTTCTACTGATGCACAATATTGTTTCTTAGACCAAACTTTGTCCTCCACTTTCTCCACAGTTATAGCTATAAGCAAATATTGACATTATTATCGCTCAGACTAAATGTTTACATTCAAATATTGGCTTACATAGTCTTAGTTTTATTTGACTTCTAACATTTTTAACATAGTAGCAAACATGAGGTTAATCCTGTTATGTTTGTGTGCATGTGTGTGGGTGTGAGCATGACAGCAGAACAGAAGAAAAGAGTCTGTCAATTCAAATCCACCGACCATCACTTCACACACACCCATGCACATCCACCCATTCACCGTTCACACAATTACATAACGCCTACTGAATGCAGACTGACTGAAATTTAAAACTAGTCCTGTTTTTTTTAATATATGAAATAGTGAAGAGAGCAAGTTAGAACTGGTGCATGCTGTCATTTTCTACAGAAAAAGGAGGCAATGATTTGTTGAGGCCCATCCAAGAATCAAGAACACCCGAGGGGGATTTCTATCATGTTCGAACACAATGTTACAAACACATGCTCTCACTGAAACTTTCCCTTGTAGGTCTCCTAAATCAGTGAATCTAGATTGCCAAGCATAGTAGGGTTAGAAAAGGAGCATCACCTTGTTGTTGAATGCACACATAAACACAGTGCTCTCTATTTTTTTTCCTTGAGAATGAGTAACAATGCTGTTTTGAGTGCAGGAAAATGCAAACAGATGTCAACTAATGTTGGTCATTGGCAATCCCACTGCTGTGTGTTTTGTCCTGTAAACATGTTGTGACCTGATGCCAGGAAAGCTCACTGGCTCTAATTGAGCGTTGTGCTGTTTTCTGAGGAAAGAACTGGCAGTGGAGCATTAGCTTGAGAAACACACTCGCTCACGTGTTTCCACACGGAGCGGGTCAAATTGGAACCAGAACTCTCCAGAACGACGTCATACAGGGTGTGGAGGGCTGCTGCTGTCATTGAACGTCACAACAAAAACACAGCCCTGCTCCCCTTCATCAACGCTGCTCCACATATGAGAGCATGGACATTTAAACTTTTTTTGGTCGCTTTGTGGCAACACTTTGTGGTCGTAATTATAACACATGACCTTTATTGTTCTTGCTTCCCTGGGTGTCGACTGTTTGTAGGAAACAACATGATGGGTTGCAGCGAATGAGCTGCATCTGCCAAGACAAGTTTGCTGTCATTTCTGGTTGCACCGCTTCGCCATGGGTGGGGCTAAAGCTGCTCCTTCATACCCACAACCACACATAAATTGGTGTATGTATTGGATTGGCTGAAACATCCATTTTCTGACAGTCTTCACCAACATTATGAGAACTTACTTTGTGCCCCCATAAGGCAGACATGTCTACAAAATGTGACTGTACGAGAAGATTTAGGTCCCCACAACATTAGTAATACTTGGATGACACACACAATGCAGTGTGTGAATGTGTTACCCCTACCATGTGCAGTCTTTTTCCTGTGTTTAATTTTTGACATTTAAAAACATTGAAAACACTGCAACATTATTGTTTCAAATCAATAGTAGGCTCCAATCATCAGCTGATTAGTTAGCTAGCTATACTGACAGCTCATCAGATACATAAAGAACTGAGGGTGTAGCTGCATTTTTAGGATTCCATTAGTGTCTGATGTGGATTATCAGAGTATGTATTGAACAGTGCTGCAGGTTCAAATGATTCACAGCATTTATTCACTGCACAGTACACAGACAATAAGATAATGTTTCTCATTAAAGGCAGGTGTGAGAACAGTATTTGACTAAAGGCTGTTATTTTTGAGGCCCATCTGATGCCCTTACTGACTGACAAGAAGCATTAGCTATCCAAAATAATAATGATTTAATAAACCAACGTTAGCCTCACACTATCTCTCACTTTCTTGACAGGCTGGGCAAACCCAACAGTAAAACAATATGGGCTGGTTCCAGAAATCATGGGAGAGGCTGCAAGCAATTCTTCAAACATTGTCTTTCTAAGGAGGACAGCAGAATACTTATCAAACCAGTTACTACAACTTTACTGCACAGCTTATCAGCCACACCCTTGCTGCTGGAGTTAAAGCTCAGATTATGCAATAATATAATGTACAGTTTTGTTATTTCTACCACTTATCATATACACAGCATCTAATTTTACAATTCACGTGTCAGTAGTTTGGTGAATTTTGGAACTATGATGTATTCAAACTATCATCATAAATCTGAGCTTACTCTACTGATATTGATGTGATTTTTTTTTTAAATAGAATTGAGTGCTGCTTTAATACTAACAGTGTTAGCAACAATGATAAGAGGGATTTGAGAGAGGCCACTTTAAATTGGACATTTTTTAAAAGAGCAAGAACACAAACAACAGGTGTCCATTAAGTCTTATGTAGCCTCAAATTTCTACTGTACACAGTATGAAAAGATAAAAGAAGGATTTAGGTTAAATGACACCAAGGTAAACTTTGAATGTGACATTTTTTAAATGAAGTTCGGTTGAGCAGTCACAAAACGCTAAAGGCTAGCATCACTTCACTGACATTCTTTTTTATTTTTTTATTTTTTTTTTAGATTTACATTAAACTGCTGCAATGCAAAGTCACTTAAATACACAATCTGGAAGGAGTTCGGTTGAGCAAACACAAACTTAAAAAGAAAACAGGCTCTACTCACGTTGCTTTTTGCGGTGTTATAATGGTGGATTTGCTCTTTTTCTTGAACATGGTGACAGGTCACCTGTCAGTGGCTTCCGACAACAAAACAGTCCGCTGTGTACTCTTCAGCGCTCCAGCTGCTCCCAGTGTGTGTGTGTGTGTCGTCCTGTGTTAGATATTTCCACACACATACACAAACACACCCGCTTGTTAATGTCAGAGCTCTCCCTCCTCTTGTAGCCGACCAGCCACACTGGACTTTTCCACCTGCAAACTTCACTCTTTCTCTGCCAGCTGAGTACAGGACAGGTGTGGCCACTGAGACAAGCCCCGCCCTTCCGCTGACCTCTTAGGCGCGCACGCAGGTGTGTATAATTAAAAAAATATAACTACAACATTTAAACACTCACAGAGATGGTGGAAAAGTTGATTGCAATCATAAAAATATGAAGAAAGGCTATACTATTTCCACTAGTCTCACTTTATTAGACTGTAATGGCACTAGAATGCAAACAAATGCAAAACAATGTAAAACAGGGTGTGACAGCATACGTGGGAACAAATACTTTCAGTCCAGACTATAAGTGAGTACACTTAATGTGCTGCAGTGGAACAGAAACATAAAAATAACCAGATAATGAAATAAAATATGTAATAGAGTTTATCTACAGTGTGTAGCTAATAGTTATATCATGAAAACGCCCTTAGGGTGGATGTGTGCGTGGGTAGGTGAGGTGCTTTGTAGCTGAGGGAGGGGGTGTGGCAACCAGGTTTACACTGGCTAAACCAGTCAAACTCCTACTGTTGTGAATGATGAGCGTGTGTGAGAGTGACACTGATACTATACAGGATTTCCAGGTGAGCTATAGCCTAGAAAGAACTTAGATCAAGCTAGTTTACACATAAACAAAGTCTTTTAAATAACACTTGTTCACTACATTCTGAATGGCTGCAGGTGATTTGTTGTCAAATAAAGTGAGGAGAGTGAACAACTGGTCCAAAGATGAGGAGCTGATGTTCACATTGTATCTCTATGAACACAACCTCATGGTGCCTTTTGGAGCAGGTTCAGACTCATCATACCGGGATGTTTGGTCACATTGCCTTTGCCTCTTATTATAACACTGTCTTAACATACATTTTCATAAGATGCTGCTATTATTATATAGCTCTAAAAAGGTGCTTTCACTTGCTGTTGTAGATTACTTTGGATAATTATTTTGTCTTTAAAGAAAAACTTTAGTCTAGAAAGGCTAAAAATATTTTGGAAATGAGCAAAAATAAACCCCAGGAAAGGGGGGGGGGTGGGGGCATGTGTGCTTTTGTTGCAGGAGAGGGTCATTCTGTGCACAAACTGCACAATATAGTTTATTAAAATACATCCAGCAATCAAAATCACTCACGTCTTGCTGTCATCTCTGCTGTTGCTACTTGTCTTCATGTGTCTGTGCTCTTGTGTTGCACGTTTTAGTCAATAACAGCACATTATTTGGTGCATATTTTATGCTAATGTTTGTATATTTTATTATGCACTTAGAAAACTTTGCACTGTAACAGTGTTTCCCTTCATTCACTTAGGTGCTCTTGGAAAAGTTTATCTTAAAATAATGTTCCCCTGTAAATGACACAGTCCTACTTCAAAGAAGTGTATACAG
>JAVQJX010116020.1:0-11451 GCA_036025115.1 Ambassis agassizii | reverse complement strand
GATATATTAAGTAAAAAATATCACTTATTTTTTCCATCACAAATCGACTAATTTATCAAGTCTCTGTTTCTTTCAACTCTACGTCTGGCTGTTTCTTTAAGTTATTTCCTTGTTTAGAGCTACACACAAACACACCTCAATCCTGTTTACAGCACCCAGAGAGTATTCAAGCTAATTATAAAGGGATTGAAATCTTTATTTAGCCTAATACAGCACAGCGCAACATTCACCTTAATCCAGTGTTAACACTGTGAACCCTGGGTCCAACTTGATGGGTGAACATTAGCTGTGAGATGAGTTCACCTCTCGTGACTGTCGCTACATGAAAACACACAGGGAGAAAGTTTACAACACACTTCATCTACGTTTCCACTTCTTGATAAATAAAACTGCAACAAGTCTCTGAGAGGAGTAAAAAGTTGGTGATGGTTGGTGGGTCTTGAAAGTGGAATGTGAAACATTTCCTCTTCTCTCACAGGAAATTTTATGTGACCATTAAGCATTATAAGATGAAGAGGAGACATTTCCACCGTGGCCTGTCCAGTTGGTGTGGATGAATTTCCCCGGATTTGACAGCAGCTCATAGGTGTGGGCTCCAAAGTAGTCCCTTTGGGCCTGAAAAAACACAAAATGTTTACTTGTTTGCAGTGTTTAACCATAAGCATCTTCAGACTCCTCTCACTTTAAAACTACAACTTACCATTTGCAATTTTAGCCTGATCAATGATGGTAAAATTTAAGATACTTTATTGATCCCTATAGGGAAAAAAAACTGACCAACTTGAACAGCAGAGTAAAGCTGATACAAACACACTGTCAAGACCTTAAAGCCCTTAGATCCTAGCAAAACACTCACAGCTACACGTGCTCTATCTAACCTGATACGTGTCACCACCATGTGCTCAGTGGTCTGCAGCCTTCCTTACCTGGAGGAGGTTGGCAGGCAGCATATCATGTCTGTAACCGTCGTAGAAGGAGAGAGCTGTGGTGAAGCAGGGCATGGGGATGCCATGCTGGACTCCAGTGCTGACTGTTCTGCGCCACGACTCCTAAAGCAAGACAGCAAACTGATGAGCAGCTGAGTTATCAATAGTGGGATCACAGATGATACTATTATGAACTGAAGCAGCAGCAAGATGTCATGTGAAATCACAGCTAACTGTGTTTTGTCTCAAACTCTCTGTCTGTCTTTTCCTCATGTGAAAACTACTCATCAGCATCTCTGCTGCTGATTACTTAAACAAGCAGTGCAGTTTCTTCACTTGTTTTTCTCAATTTGGGTATTGCAGGTTGGTGTTTGTCCACTTCCTCCTTCCTCATACCTGACAGTCTTGTACAGCGTTACTGAAGAAAGTGTCCAGCAGCAGGTTCTGTAGCTCAGCGTCCCTGTCAAACGCTTCTTTGATTTTACCCAGGAACACACTGAGGAGAGGAGACAGGCAGTGTTAGTAAACTGCAGCAACAGACAAACAGCTCCTACTGAGTGTTTCATTTACACAAGATCTGCGGCAAACCAGCCATAACTTCCTCATTCTTTTCTCAATCTGAGTTCATAGACTTTATACAGGGATCTGAGTGTACCATTACAACACAGGGGCCATGATAAAAAAAAAACTTCCTTCATGGCACAACAATGGGGCTTTCAGTGCACACATACAACAACAAAAACTTCTTCAATTTTCTTGTTTTCTCAAGAAGACAGCCTGACCACATTTTTCACCATCACTGTTTATGAACATGTGAACCTTCGGATGATGCAGCCTCCTCTCCACATCAGAGCGATGGCGCCGTAATTGAGTGACCAGCCGTACTCTTTGGCAGCCTGTCGCAGCAGCATGAAGCCCTGTGCGTAGGAGATGATCTTGGAGGCATAGAGGGCCTGGAGAAAGAAGAGAGATTTGTTCGTTCGAATACGTTGCCAGAATGATGATGGATGCTGCAGAAAGTTTGAAGCCTATAAAAATATGAATCAGCACCATGAGAGAAAATGAACAGCATCGGCCTTGTGCAGCCATCCACTATCTCTATTTCAAGGTCCACAAGGACACCAGGGGGGGGGGGGTGTCTCTGCTCACAGCATGGTGAAGAAGTGTTTTTTCTCATTCTAAAGTATGTATTTTAAACCTTTTAGGGGGTTAAAGACATCCATTATGCTGAAATGATGTCAGGGTTTTCTTCAGACTAGTTTGTGTGACACCTATAGCACACTTAAAAAAAATACAGTTTAGCAAGGCAGGGATTTATCTTCGTCAGTTGTACGATGTCCATCAAAAATATGTGTCCTACCTTTCTAATATCTTCCAGGAAGACAGTCTTGTTCCCACTGAATTTGACCCCCTGCGGACCTGAAAGGCTGCGGCTGGCCTCCACTCTCTCATCCTTTAGGGAGGACAGACATCTGGCAAAGACAGCCTCCCCTGAAACGGAGAGGAACACAATCAGCTCTCTATTTCCAACACACACAAAACCTCACACTGAGATTATTTTCATACATCAGCATGACTCAGCACTATTTATAATTCTGTTTTTTTTTTAAAAAAAGAAGGAAGATTGTTTCAGCATTAAAAAAATCCTATAATTAGCAGGTTAAAATGTATCAAGATGACAGGAGGTAAACCTGCCCAGTCAGCATGACTTGCTAAAAACGGCACAGCTAGGTGATGCAATGGTTTGACAGGAGCAGTCTGCTGCTGAACTGTCCACAGGAGGAATGTTATCCCCGTTGGTTCAAAAATCCAGCCATGCTCATTGTACTGACTGGCTCTGTGCTCAAACAATAAAGCCTTTTGTTACAGCTCTCTCTTCATCACAGCAGGATCTGTAGCGCAGACACTGCATCATTTTCAATAAATTTTGTTTGTGCGACAAAAATGTTTAGTGCCATCTGTGGCACCTGTTCACCCCTGTTATTGATCTTACTACTTGTCCAATGGCCGTTTATGAAACAGTTAGAGCAAAGACCAAATCCCCCCTTATGTCACTTTGAGATGAGCGGGCCGTTAGAAAAGCCTTCAATCTTCTTACACAGAGCCACATTATAGATCATGTTGCCTGGAGAAACTCATAAGCCACACTTTGGGTTAGCCAACTGACAGAACTAAACTTTAGCCCAACAGGTGTGATGCAATGCCTTTTGTCATGACAAAACACTTGTTTACTGAAGGCAGTGGAGGAAACAAGAAACTTCCTCGTCTGCAACGTCTTTTCTTCCTCTTACCGATCAAAGTGACAGGTGTGCCGTACTCGAGGGCTGAAATGGCCGTCCACTTCCCCGTCCCTTTCTGTCCAGCACTGTCCCGGATCTTGGGTAGCAGATGTGTACCATCAGAGTCCTTGTATTTAAGGATGTTAGCTGTGATCTCAATCAGGAAGGAGTCCAGCTCTGTTTTGTTCCAGCTGTTGAAAGCCTGTGGGATCAAATAAAGTCAACCACATTCTTCTTTTTTTTTTTTTTTTTTATATTTAATATGTACATGGAGAAACAGAGAAAAGGCTCACTTGTGCCATCTCATCATGGTCCATGCCCAGAACATCCTTCATCAGGTGATAGGCCTCACAGATCAGCTGCATGTCTCCATACTCGATGCCATTATGGACCATTTTCACAAAATGACCGGCACCCTCATCTCCAACCTGGACAATATGTGTGATATCATGACCTGACATGATATGAGCCGTTAGCACATATATTACACATTAACAAACCACTCACCCAATCACAACAAGGTTCTCCTGTTCCAACCTTGGCAGCAATGCTCTGGAAGATGTCTTTAATGTGTGGCCTTAAAAATAAAAATCAATAAGTCAATGACCATCACCTTCATGAAGTAGTAACAGTCTGTGATGACTTACCAGGCTTCTTTATGTCCGCCAGGCATCAGTGATGGTCCAAAACGTGCGCCTTCTTCTCCACCACTTACTCCACTGCCAACAAACAGCAAGCCCTTTTCCTTCAGGCTCTTACACCGCCGCTTTAAGACAGAGAGACAAATATGAGGATGGACTCTGTTATGAATACACAGTTGTAGTGTCAACTTACTGTTGTGTCTCTGTACTCCGAGTTGCCACCATCAATGATGATGTCGCCAGAGTCAAGAAGGGGAACCTGATTTAGATCAAGTACAGCCAGTAAATCTAACCAAGCCGGGATCAGAATATATAAAAAAAATCTGCTGTTTAAACAGTGTTAGCACAACAACTACAGACCAGTTTGTCAATGAAGTCATCCACAGCTTGTCCCGCCTTGACCAGCAGGATGATCCGCCTGGGCTTCTTCAGCTTGGACACCATGTCCTCCAGTGACTCGGCTCCAATCACCTTGGATCCCTTCGCCTCGTTCTGCAGGAAGTCATGCACCTTGGATACAGTTCGATTGTAGGCACAGACCTGTTGGAGACAGTTTGTGATAACAGAGTGTGAAACAGAAGCTGAACAGAAGTTTTAACAGTGTTGATAAAAAGAGAGAGAGAGACTTCATCTTACCACAAAGCCGTGATCATTCATGTTCATGATGAGGTTCTGGCCCATGACAGCCAAACCAATCAGTGCAATGTCTGCTCTGTGGGGGGAAAAAAAATAATCACATTAACTAATCAGATCCTCATCAGTTTGCATCCATATGTGTCTTCTGTGTAAACACAACGTCCACAGCTATTATCAGCTCAGACTTTCAGTTCAGTTTTTCAAATTAAAAGATCTAAGTTTTTCACCGTTTATATTAGCTGATAAGAAGATTTTTTTTAAATTTTTTTTTAAATTTTATATACTTTGTTGATCCCTCAGAGGGAACAAAGTATGATTAATGTCAGTAAAAGTTCACTTTTAGCTTCGAGTATTACACTACGGACTTTTTATACAAAAAAAACAAACAAACAAAAAAAACATGGACTTACTCCGCCATTGTGTAAATGTATCGTAAAAGTGTCCAAACGCCAGCAGTGCTCCTACACGACAAGTCTCCTCTCTGCAGATTTTCACTTCCTCGTTCTCGTCTAAAGTTGACGCAGAGGCTTACGTAAGACCACGTAGGCTATCGGCCAATCAGAGACCGCGCAGGAAAACAAACCATACCCGGCGCGGTTTCCAATTGGTCTAGAATCCTGAGCAGAGATATCTGTTCTGCTATTGGACTGCTGGGCTGTCACTCATGTTACATCATCAACGCACACCCACATGACCCAGACTCCTCCTCCTCATAGAACAAGATGATCTGCTTTGCACTGAGAAAAACTTTCTTTTAGGTTTTAAATATAAATATATTAGATATGAATGAGTAAACAAGAAGAATATATTTTGATCTTGAGATATATATACAGTATATATATATATATATTGATATATTTTTGATCTTATGTTGAAGAGAGTCACCATTTGAAATTGTAGTTTTTTTTGAACAAATTACTATAGCAAGTGGTTGCTAACACACACTGTTCTCTGCCTTAATGTAATTAAACATCAGTACACGCAGAAGAAACATAGTACCAAGCAGCTTTTCAGCCTTCTTTTCATGCAGTGTGGGATTTGATACAGTTAATAAACCGTGTCTAATTTCTTCTTCCAATTACTGTGGATCTGTGGTAGATCACAGGAAAAAAGACCAGTTTAATGTCAGCACATCTATAACATGCATGACAGGAGGAGGTGGAGGGTCTCATGATTTAAAGAGTACAGATTAGAAACAATGCATGAATGTGCTTTTTCGGTCAGATTAACTGGTCATAAAGCACACACATCTGAAGACTAGACTGAGGTCTAACGGTAGAAAATAAGAGGTTTAGAAGCTTAGGGGAAAAAAATCACATTTATACTGGGCAAATAGAAAAAAGTACTGTATGTGAAAATGTTATCTTTTTTCTCAGCTCACAGAAATCAGGAAGTTTCAGTGTGTAAATAAGGTGGTGAAGCAGGGCAGAGTGAAGGGGACAAACAGGCATCACTTGTTTTGCTAATGCACAGTTTGCACTTTTTTTTTTATTTTTTATTGTTGCCTCATTCACTAAACAGTTCAATGGTGCAAGATTACCATACACAGAATTAGGATATCTGCATGACACATCTATGCTATACAGCGAATGGATTATAATTATTACAAATACAGTAAACATATTTACATTTTTTAGTTCAAGCTCCATACAACACAGATATTTACAAAATAAGTATGAAAATGAAACCGGTCTGACAAATAATGTACAGAGTTAATGTCTGTTTTTGTTTTTTTTGTCCTTTAAGTGAATGTAGATATTAATTGTCAGAGGGGAGAGATGGAAAACATGATGGCTAGTTTATTTTAAAAGGCATCAACGGAAACAAAAAGTTGAGGTGAAGAAAGACACAAACAAAAATATTCCGTCATTTTAGATGTCACAAGCTACTTTGTATTATATTCCCTGATATTACCAAAAAAAAAATTAAATTAATGACCACCTTCTATTCCGTTACAATGAGCGGTGAGTAAAACAAAAGCAAACTTTTCAAACCATTTTCTGATAAAGAGGAAGCACTAATGTAACCCAGCTGCCCTGAAAAGGTGCAGCGGGTTACATTTAAGGTCTCTTTTTTTTTTTTTCCTTTAATAAATCTACATTCAACTCTCTCCTGGTTCACACCATCATTTGGTTCATTATGAGTAGAACAACTAAACCGCACAGACTTTATTTGATCAGTTAGTTGAACATTTTTTATTAATATGTGCAAAGAGCTGCAAACTAATATATACATTGCAAACAATAAATACACAATTCAAAATAATATACCTCTGCAAATTAGTCACTGAAGTAAAAAATGTTTGCTCTGACAGCTGTTCATCAGTGCGTAGATGCTTCATGTGTGGCTTCCTCGACAAAAAGAAAACATTTTGTCAGAGGCAGCATATTTTTGTTTCTCTGACCAGCAGGTTGGCCGACCTGAAGTCAGTGATGATCAGCAAAAAACAAAAAGACAACTGAGATACGTTACCATGAGTTACTTTTATAATGTGGCCCCTCCGTTTCTGCACATTTTTCCTTAAAGTGACATATAAATATGTAGTTCTTCTTCCTCTTATATGCAAAAATATGAACTGTCTCTTTAATGTCCCTTTTCATTCAATACAGTGAGGGTACTGCTGGTTGGTTGGCCAGAGTTTGTTCATCCCTGTCTGTATTTCACACAGCTCCCATCTTTGTAGAAACAAGAGGAACCACAACTGTTACTGAAGCTGAATGCAGAACAAAGTGCAGAGCAAACACTTTCATGAACAATATCAGAAATAAAAATTTTTGAATATGTTGTCCCTTTAATATGACTTCTTTCTTTCTTTTGTAAACCTTTAGAGAAGCAGCTATCATCCAGTGTAAGCCTCCATATGTGCTCTTACCATTGTTCCTGATATCCTGGACTTCATCATACATACGTGACCTGCCTTTGTCTTGCTATAGATATGTGTTAATGTGCAAAATAACACCAATAGATAACAAATGAAGAAATAAATGCCCTCTGTTACATTTTATATAAAACTTTACTATGGAATGAATAAAAGAATTTAAAAAAAATCATGTTTTAAAAAAAAAAAACCAAAACAATAAGTTAGATGAGTTAAGTGGTTTAAGTTCAAATAGAAAATGAAGATGTTAACCTGCTGCTAACAGTGAGCTCTGCTTTAGACACCGGTGTGAGAGTCTAACTACTGGCTTCAAGGCTGGAACTTCATTCTTTTTCTGTCCTTCCATTTTACCACATTTTGTTCTGTCTTAATAAGTATGTGAAGGTGAAAACAAAAATATCAGCGGCTCTCTGGAGGGCTCAGCGTGTTGGTGTAAGCTAAAGGCGCTAAGAGGAATGTCTTCAATGAGAGTTAACTACCACACTGATCCCAGAACAGACTATGTACAAATGAAACCTCTGTTGGTCTTCCTCCTCCTCGTCTTCTAGAAACCCTGTTTTATTTTATTTTTTTAGCAAAAAGGACAGAATCTATCCTCACATCTTCACTGTGAAGGTGTGGAAACTGTTGATGTAGCGTAAGAGCTCGAATGCATGAGTGTTTACTCGCTGACTGACTTGACACTGGCACTATCAGGGGTTGGAGTTGGTGTATGTACACAGATGGAGGAGGATCTAAAGATCACATGGACGACGGTGGGGATACTTCTGGTCTCGCTGACAAATTTCGCTCACATTTGGAGACTTTGTTTAGGAGACGGGTTTGGGTTGGGGGGGGGGGGTGTTGGGGGAGGCGTCGGCCTGATGCTAATCCCATAAAGAGAAGAAAAAACCTTAGAATTTCATTAGCAGCTATAGTTCATGTAGCACAGCATAAACTAATACATCACTTGGAGATATTTGTAGATTTTCCTTCATGATTGGATTTGACCTGGTCTTCTCCTGAGGACTGCTGCAGTTCTCATGCAAGCATTTTGCGTAAAAAAAAACAAAAAAACAATAAAATAAACCTCTTTTTGGGAGACACGTAACACTGAGACTTTTTTTTTTTAAACAGACGATTGGCAAACTGAAAATTTGTGGCCAGAAAGAACAGTTTCTGAAGAGTCGTGCACACACAAGTAGACTACTACAACATGCTACTTAGTTAGGGGGTTCAGGAATGGCGACGAAGCGGAGGAAAAAAAAAAAATCAGACTTTGTCATAAAAACAAAAGACACAAAAAGCGGAGGAGGGGGAGAGAAGGTCGAGAGGGTCAAAGCTGAAGGGAGGGGAGAGGCAAAGTTCTCTGGAACTGAAACTTTTAGTCGCATGAAAGGAGACTTAAGCCACAAGTCTACTTACAAGAGAAAACTGTCAAGAATCACAATGATTAATAAGTGTTAACACTTGGTATGTTCAAAGGCTTTTCAAAAAGAATGGTTTCCTGGCTGCTGATCGACTCGCTCAGTTCTTCGGCAGGCCGCTGCGCCTCCTCGCCAGCTTAGATCTGTGCAGAGACGACACATAGCAGTGAGATGAAAATGTTAATTGATGGGTGCAGATCTAACGGGTGGTGTGGTGTGAGACGAGTGTGTGTTACCTTATCGTCCCCGCTAGCAGTGGGTTGAAGGCGTACAGCCAGTCGTTCATGTCCTTCTCGTTGTTGGCCTGCAGGAGGATCCCTCGATGTTTTGTGCACACGGCGAATGTGTTGGGAGTCTGAAAGAAATCAGCAAGTATCTGTCATCGCACATCGTCACATTGAAGATTTTTGTGAAAGATTTGTCACCATGTATAATATCGGCGTGTGCGTGCTGATAAACAGCAGTAAACCTGAACTCTGACCTTGAGCATGGCCTGCTGGTCTTCGCTGTATTCCACCTGCGCTGTGGAGAGGTTGAGGACGCCTCGCTCCACTGGATCCTTGTCACTGTTGTAGATGAAGACGTATGGCCGGCGGACGACCACAAAGTGTTTCACCCACGAGTTGGAGCGTGGCTCCATGAAGCTGAGGAAACCCTTCTTGGACACAACAGATCTGAACGGGAGCAGAGAAGGATTGTCTTCCTCAGGATGAATCACATTTTGCTTCCAGCTGAAATCTTCCAGGTTTAGCAGGTCAAATCCATTTTTAGCGCTTCTGTGATGCATCTCATATTGATGTTTTTCCATTACACAGCAAAAGAGCTAACTTAGCCTTACTCACCCTGGCCTCATTTCTTCAATATCAGGCACCAAGTTGAGGAACTCGTTCTTTCCAGCCCGGGCAAGGTAGGAGGTCTCCAGAGTGGGGACCATTGGAAAGTTTTCATAGTCTGAGCAGGAGGGGCTGGAGGCCCGGGAGCTGTTCTCTGGG
The DNA here is from genome assembly GCA_036025115.1 of Ambassis agassizii. Lineage (NCBI taxonomy): Eukaryota > Metazoa > Chordata > Actinopteri > Ambassidae > Ambassis > Ambassis agassizii. Next base: position 1,693 of record JAVQJX010116020.1, on the reverse strand, counting down.
GTCCTTTGAGACAAATTGTTAAACATGTTAGCATCACGGTAGCGAGATGGAAATGCTGATAGATTCTTAGGAAAAGGTTTTACTTCTGGTCTATGGAGCCACAGCGAGAGTCCGACAGAGAGGGGCAGGTGGAAGAGGGGGTGAGTGTTGCGCTGCTGAAGCTGGTCACTGATGGGTCACGTCCAATCGGGGAGATGTCTGACAGCTGGAGGGTAACAGCGCAAAACACAGCAATGAAATACAGTGTTAATGTGAATCATCTTTAGAAAATCCTTTCTCACCTTGCAGTCACTGATACTGTTGACCACCTGGTTGTATTCGCTGTTGAAGGTGTGTGTCAGGAGGCGCAGGCACTACAACACAAACACAACAGACTGATGAGCTCACAGCGGAGGAGGAGAGGCAGTCATCACTGTAAACATTCCCTCGGCGCAGCATTTCTTCTCACCTTAGTGGCCAGCTCCTTCTCGCGGTCCACCAGGCTCTCGATGTCTGCGGAGTCGTACCCGCTGCTCTCACTGGGCGTGATGGCGCTTTCAAACGTGGTGCTGGACATCTGTGATGAGATGGAGGTGGAGGTGGACAGAGTGCCGGAGCTCATGCTAGGCGACAGCAACTCGCTCAGGGACTTGGTGATGGGAGCTGTTCCCACCAGCGGCGACTCCCCCAGCTTCTCCCTCAGAAGGAGAAGGTGACGAGTCTTCTCCACCTGTCAGAGCACACGAGAGAGCGGTTTAGGTACAACCTGCCAGAAAATGCTGGCTTCAACCTTGCACCTTGTTACACGTCTATGATTTTTCAGGTCCTACCTCATGCAGCTGCTCCATTTTATCCAACTCCCACTGATGCTCCAGGATGAGGCTGTCTCCTCTGGGCCTCCACCCGGCCAGGTTCTCTTCTCCACGTACATAAGCCACCGATGTGTCCAGGACCTTCCTCCTCCTCCGCTGCATCCCTACACAGGACAAAAAGCAGTCATTAGGCTGACACGGTCATGATGAAGTCATCTTAAAAGATTTTTTTTTTTTAAAAATGTTTGCTCACCTGGGCTTCCACTGTCAGACATCTTGCACAAGCTCAGCTCGTAGATGCCAGTGACTCGGTTGCTGGAATGAAGCAGCGGTTTTGTTTAAAGGACTGCGTAGCATGACAGGAAAGCGATAGAATGCATTATAGTATATTACAGCCTTACCAGTCAGGAGTTTTGGAGTAACCGCTTCCAAAGAGGTTCCTGAGAGAACGGGGAGGGGAGATCTTGGCGTCTCGGGAGTAGAAGACCATGCAGATGTCTTTGGTAATAATGGCTGGCTGGATGCAGTGATCAAGCTTTGAAAAAGGGGATACAGAAAGTTAGTCATACTGACGACCAGAGAGCTAAAACTACACCATAGTGGAGCAATGACCGACCTCCAGATATGCAGACAGGGTCATGAAGATCTTCTCTCCATAAGGAGTGACTCGGTTAAGCAGGAGGGAGTTGTGCAGGGAGCTGTCCCACACCGCCTCAAAGCGATAGAAAGTCCTGGAAAAAAAACCAGATATAAAACCTTAACACTGTTATCTTGTCTAAAGTGTTTTACAAATGAGTGAATACAGCAGATAGGCATTGTGAACAACCGAATTGGGGGGGGGGGGGGGGGGTTATCAACAATAACGGGTTAAGCCATGACCAATAGGAGCGTCATTAGTTTAC
>JAVQJX010115897.1:0-11176 GCA_036025115.1 Ambassis agassizii | reverse complement strand
ATATGTGACAGAGACTCTGGAATAATGTTCATATAACAAACTGAACTCACCAACAACAACAGTACAGACAAAATATTCACATTAAAAAAAACCATGTTGATGTTTTGAAATCATGTTTTGTCATGAGGCTCCGCCCACCGCCGTCTACAAATCACTGCAGTCAGTAGAATCTCAGCTGTAGTTTGACAGTTTATGACTGAGCTACGATGGTGGAGGCAACGAAACCTAAAAGAGCTCCAATCACAAAAAGATAAAGATGGAGGCAGAGCGAGGGTCTATAGAGGAGATGAACTCAATGATTACCAAACAAACGATAAACTCACAGCGTAGGATTCGTTGCTCGCCATAGTCGCTTCTCGCTCGTTGCTGATGGAGGATACACCAACCTGGAGTCTGGAGGGGAGGGGGTGGAGGAGGAGGCGGACAAGACTCAGCGCAGTGTTTTAAAGTTCAGTGTAGTAACTGTTTTTGGACACATTCTTACATATGGCGCCAACGTCCATCACATTAAACTCATTTCTGTTGCAAAACTTTCCACTATGGTAACAAGTCCTCTCTCCATCAACACATGTGGTATGTAGGCAGCAGATTACAGCAGATATTCAAGACCTGGCATTATCAACCTTTTACTCCTGGTGATGTTTGGCTGAGTAAGACACTCTAAAAGCTTCTGAGAAAAGTTAGCTCACTAATCATCCACACAGGGGGGCAATAACATCAACCTGTTCAGCCACCTCCATCTGCATCATCCTGCATTTCAGCACTGCAGAGGAAGCTGCAGCTGCTTTGCTAATCATGAAATGTCACATTTGTGTGTTTAAAGCTGAAGTTCTCAAAGCCTGTTCACTTCACAGATAAGATGATGTTTCTTCAGATACTATCCTTGGCCTTTTAATAAACTACATATAAACTAATGCATGTATGCATCTCCACATGATTTCTGTCCTCCTGACCTGATTTTATGGATACTCTGAACACATCCTGCTCTGCACTCACGTCTTCTCCTCGTCTCGTCTCTGTAAGGGCCTCGTATCACTGGCAGGCCACTGCTCAGACACACATGCCTAAAATTTATGTGCTCACACACACACAGAAGCAGCTGGGGAGCACAGGGGTGGGTGATGTGAAATGCCCACAATGGCTCCAGAGGGATTAATTTCTCCCACTTCATTTGTTTATTACTGCATGGAGAGCAACTGGGGTGGCAGCGGCACAACAAACAGGATATAGTAGAGAGTGTATTCCTCCTGTGGTTTCTGATGCCTCATGCTGATCACTATATTAAGATGACTAAATCTGCTGTGATATACAGTGTGGAACATTGTTCTCCTCCAACATACAGAGCAGTGAGGCAATTTCTGCAGACTGAGATAAAAAAAATGTATTAAAAACATGTTTATACAGTATATGATACAAATATTTTTTTTATTTTCTTCCGAGTTTTAAAGAGCTAACGTGTGGGAAAAAAAGATCTGCAAAAGGAGATGTTAATGCCACAACTACAGGATGCAACATAAATAATTACATGAAAAGAAAGAGCTTTAAATTGAGGGGAGCAAGTGTGGAACAGAATGTCCAATTTTAGATAAATACTCTCCAATCATTGGAACTTTAATCTGGGTCCCAGTGTCACCCAGGATGAGCTTGACCTCCTTTTTATTACAACCAGAGATATTTTTGTACCTTCTTAAGCCACATTCCTCCCTCTGCACAGCGAGACGCTCACTCTGGGCTATCTCATACGGGGCTAATGAAAGTCATATTTACAGTGCTCACACACACACACACACACACACACACAAATGACTTGTGGGGTTTTGAGATGCCAAAAAATCCAGAGTGAAGGCAGGTAAAGACATGAAATATGTGTGTTCAATCTGCAGCAGAAGAAAAATGAGCATCAAGTACTGAAAAAAAACATTAATTAGACACAATGGAATAAAATCAACCCTCATCATCAAACCATTAGCTCTTGTAGAAAAAAAGGAGTTCTCACAAATTAATTTTATAATGTCCATTCAGTGTCATGTTTGTCCATGTTTTAATTTCCAGCTAATTTCCAGCTAACTGGCAAAATGATATTCAATTACTTAATTAAGTATGATCCAGCTGCGTGCCATCTCTCCACACCAGGGGCTGTCTCCCTCTGGGCTGCTGGTTTAAGCCTCTCTGCACTAATTATCACACTGACATTATCAGACTCTACCTGGCATTCTCCCTTACTCTAAGCACTGTACTATTATGAGCTGCCACCACAGCATCTTATTAAAAAGGCAGTGAGTCATGTACAGCCTCACTTTATATAAGGTTTTTTATTCACTGCTTTATAAATCAATGTGATGTAAAATATTATTGGAATTCCAATAATTAACACAATAGAATAAAATGCTCTTAAACATAAACAGAGAGACAATGGCTTTGTTTGCTGTTTTATGGACAGTCAAAGGGATGTTATAGATAGAAACATCCTGTGAGACATAATGCTTCCCATAAATGACCAAAAAAAAAAAAAGAGATCCAGCCATGAACCTGTTCTGAAAACAGAGTTTGGGAGTGGCAGCACAGATGTGATGGAGTGAGCTGTGTTCAAATAGTTTAATGGGTTTTGGTTAATTTAAACAATGAAAGATAAGATAGTGTGAGACCTCATTGATCCCGAAAGATGAAATTAGTTGTTATAGCATCAAACATAAGAATGTAGTAAGAGTAAAAAAATAACAAAAGTGCCACTTAGAGAAAGAGGTATTCAACAACTCCAAACTGATACTTAATAAGCCACACAGACAGCCTATCCTCAGGAAAATGGAACATGAGGTTGAGGTTTAAGTTCTTGAAAATGGAACGTGCATTTTCCAGCTGCATCTATTTGTGTTAATGCAGGGTTAATGCAGACTTGTTGCCATGGTAGCCAAAAAGAGTGACCATGTGTGTGACATACAGTAATACAACATACTGTACATAATCTTAATCTATTCACTTCTCCAGCAGGTTTTAATTCTCCAAACACACGTGAAAACAAAACCGTTTGTGGTGTCAGGGAGACTCAAACCCCGAGCTCAGCTTAGTGTAGATTTTGGTCCTGTAATCAGATGATGTTGAGCAGTATGATCATTTGCTTTGTTAGCATAAAAAGTTAGCTGACTGCAGGCTAAGATAACAAACAAATCGGTATGCAGGATATATGCTTTTTGCCAATGTACAATATGTTTCTACTTTCCTTTTGTTCCGCTATTAAAATGGAGAAATAAATTTGCAATGTTGAAGAAATACTAAAGCAGAACAATGAGCAGAAAGTAGCTATGCTAAAACCTCCACACAACACACATACCGTCCTTATTACAGGCTTGATGATACAATTCTTCCACATCCACCCTCTTATACTGGCTGACAGCTGATGTCATACAAACATTAATTGTAATCCAAATAATGTAAAATCTGTCACTTTGGTGGATTAATTTCACAGAATATTCCTGCATTCTGTAGTGAAATAAATTCAGGTCATACCTCCCACTCCCACCACATCCAGTACACAGAGTCTTCTGTTTGGATGGAAATATCTAATTAAAAACACCTAGGGGCCCAAGACAGTGCACATACAGAGTGCCCGGCCCACCCATGTCTACCTGACAACTGACAGCCCAATCTGATTAAAGGCTGATGGGAGGAGGGGCCTCCGTCGGCCATCCACGGCAGGCCAAAAGTGATCACCATGGCGATGGGTAATTACAGCTGTCAACGCATCCTCCGTCCTGCTGGCACCAGTTTGATTGCGCTCAGCAACAATGATAGACAAGCTTAGCATGCTCTCTACCAACCGCCATCACACTCCGCTCTGTTTAGCTGACATGCTACAGTCACATGGCCACACTACACAGACCCGTCATGGCATCCCAGCCCACTTTTAATTGTTTCTCTCTCCTGCTCATCTTTCCCTCCCAGCCTCAGCCTCATCCCTCTGTTCTCTCCGTCTCCCTCTCTCCTCTCCCTCTTCTCATGTGGACAGCTCAGAAGTGCAAGTGTTATTACATGAAACTCCCGCTGTAGCATTAATTGAAGGGAGATATGGTGGGACAAAAACGACGGGGGGTAGAGCATGTCCATTATCACTCCTGCTTTCAACAGGTCTCACATTTAGAAACTGCAAATTGCAAAAACTTGCAAGGGCAAAATGTTTGACATTATTTGATCCGCAACCATATGGTGCAAGCAGGGGAGGGAGGGAGAGGAGGGAGGGATAAACACAAAAACAGATAAATAAGTAAACAAAAGGAGCAGGAAATACAGGCAGCGTGATGGGAAATGTGGCCTGAGAGAGCAAACAAATCAAGAAAATAATTATCTTTAAGGTGTAATTAATGAGGGGTTTTGCTTGCAAGATGCCAACTGTTCTCCCCCCTCCAACTAACTTCTCTTCCTGGTAGCCTCTCCTCTGCCATGCCCTTGCCTCCTATCTTATGGCTGACAGTGACAATAGCCATACTGTGGATGCTAAACAGCATATCGTGAAGACCTGGAGGCAGGACAACAAGTTCACATTGAGAAAAACACAACCTTCCTGCTAGCATTATGACGGTTGATTTAAGTTTGCCGTATTAATGAAGTCAGCTGTAACTGGACAGCGCTTCCATATCGTCTCTTAATTACCTGGCTTTGTCTCACCATGCTTGTCCTTAATCTGACCTAATGTGGCTAATAACCCAACTTGGAAATGATCAAAATAGCAATTAGAAACAAACGAATTCTCAAATGAATGCAGAAAAAATATTGGCTGTCTATAAGGAAAATAGAAGATATTTAAATAAAATACAGATCATCCGTCTTTCATTCCCACATATATTACAACACAAATACATCTTCAAGGAGGTCTTGTTTAAGCCTGTAAATGCCTTGAAAGTGGATGAAATTAGGATCTGCCTATTCCGGTTACAGTCCCGGCATGATACTGACAAAAACAGATGAGTGTTCCTCCTGAGGGAGAGGACTGTGGGTATGGAACGAGTTAGCACCGCCTGTTATTGCAGCTGATCATAAAAGGCTGTGTGCATGGGAATTCCACTGTAAAAACTGGAAAATGTTTGTTCCAATAAAAACATGTTAATGCAAAACAGTTAGGTGAAAGACAAAACTTTAACCGCGCTTAATAAGATCGTAAAATAAGAATTTAATTGTCCACAGTGTGTTAATCAATGGAATGCATTTCTGAACATGTGCAGGTTGGAGAAAAATACTCGGATAATTTAAAAATAAAATCAGATAATTTGCTCTGACTGTGTGCCAAATCCTTGCTGACGTTTGATTGAACCTCCTCTCTCTCTCTCTCTCTCCCTCTCTCTCTCCCTCTCTCTCTCTGGCCCCCAACGCTGCCTCAATCCACCAATGGGGTGCATGCAAGCGGATAAGCAGGAATCCTGAGAGGAAGTTTAAACAAGAGGAAACATTAAGTTTGAAATAAAACACAGGAAACAGGGTTAACTACAACTCCTCCCAGTCAGTGCCAGTGGCTGGGCTATTTTTTGCCCAATTATCCTTGGTTAACGGGATTAATTACTCTAACTTCTTCTTCTTTTCTTCCCCTCCAAGCAAACGGGCAATAAATCCTTCTCTGTGCTACGCAGTCCAAGAGGGCCACTCTAATTAGCATAACAAGTTACAAAAACATTATGGCCTTAAAGTGCTTTCAGAGAAAACAACATCACAAGCTGCACAGGATGCAGGATGGGATTTAGGAGGGCTATTTAATTGAAAAAAATGTTTGGAGAGGCGGGAGGAGGGGTAAACACAACATAGGTGATGTAAAAGAGGGCAGGAGCGTAAACTGTGGGCCTGACTTCCACCACAGGGCTCACCCTGTCACCAGCCACCAAAGAGGTTCTGTAAGAATACGTGAAGCTGTGCGTACAGCTCGCATGTGTTTTCTGTGCAGAAAATCCTCTACAGTTGTGGGACTGTACGCTCACCCTGCACCGCCATGTGCCAAAACCCACACCAGAGAGTCTGAGGGCAAAAACAGCCGCTCTCCAGCCAACCTGTTTAGCATGAGTCCCACCCAGTCGTCTGCTTTCACTAACCTGTCCTGACAAGTACCCAGATTAACGTAATCTTATATCAGTGCAGAGGAGCAGAAGAGAGCAGATGGACCCCCTGTCCCCCCCCCCCTCCACCATCTCTCTCTCTCTCTCTCTCCTTTCCACCCCACACTAACACACACACACACACAGAAGCAAACGTAAACTCTCTCACTCATAGACACACATATTAGACTTAGGTGCAGAGTGCTTAGCATTGCAAAACCTGGGCCCCAGCCACAGCAATTAATGTTCTCCCAGCAAATTGCCACAGCTTTGGATGATGCTGTTTGGGGAATGTTAGCCCCGTATATTCATATGCTGCGTCTCAGCGAACATTGCAGTCCTGCTGGTGTGCGTTTTTTTTTTTTTTTTTTTGGGGGGCCATTTTAGTATGAGAAGAAGAAAAAAAAACATGAAAGCCTTCATTCATTTTTCCACCAAGTAAATAAATAAATAAATATATTAATAGATAAGTAATTGAATAAGACACTCAACAAGAGGATGCAGCCTGGGGAATTGAATTTGGGATTTTTAACACTTGTCATCTGCCGTGTTGAAGTGAGCTTGTCTTTTTACAGTTTCCCTGGTAAATCTCAACAACTTTGCTAAACTGAACAGATGGGCTTGCTAATTAGCAGCGCTCAGGCTGTAAGTTTGTTTATAAAGAGAGAAAGGGTTCCAGACATCTTGACACATTTTATTAACATATCATACCTTAAAGCTATGCTTCTTGGTACCCACCAGGCTCTTTAGCTAAATGCACACACACGCACACATGGAGACAGTATTTCACACATACACATACACTTTATATATATATATAAACATGCCCATGTGCACACACACACTGTACACACCAGGGAAACAATAAAAGTCAGCCTTGCGAAACGGAACACCCTGTATGTATGCTCATGAATATGCACAATTAACTCTGTGTGTGTCTGTGAGTGTGCATGATCACATGTCTTTACAGAAGTGTAACAGCACATTTTGCACATGAGTGTGTGTGTCCACTGTATAAATATGTGTGCATGTGAGAGATAGTGTTTGTTTACGAGGGTGTGTGCCACACTCATGTCCTTGCTGGAGCAATGGCATGCTACTCTCACTCTCTCTCTCTCTCTCCACCCGCCACCACCAAATTCACCCCCTGTGGTTTTGTCAGCTTTCACTATTGTGTGTCAGGACACTGACACTAGATGATGTCCCAAGCAGACAGGGTCGGTGAGCTCCCAGAGGGGCCCGAGGAGTATTCATCAGTGGGATAGAGATGGACCGCGACTCTATCGGTGCCATTTAAACCTCCTGCAGGGCCCCACTTAGGACGAGGGGCGACATCACGGCACCCACCCACTACGCCGCTGCAGTGAGATGTGAAAAACTTGAGCCGAAAAACCACAATGACAGCAGAAGACTACATGGCAGGGAGAAAGAAAAATTCTATCACCAATGCCAGATGACATGGCTCATATCACCGTTATCATGTTTTTCCTCTTTTCACAGACATACCACAGGCCGGTGTTTCGGCAGGCACATATTGCCATGGTGATCCTGGTTAAGAGGCTTACATTCGGCCCATGCGAATGGTTGCTGGGGGACACTCCCATTGCCATGGTGATGGCTACTGGGAGGACACTCACATTGCCATGGTGATGATGGCAGGAGCCAGGCATGCCAACCAATGAGATGATGGATAGATGCCATGCAGGAGGTGAAGAGAAAACGTGACTAGAATGCCCGTTTGTTCTGTCTACTGTCAAGGAGACTTTTCATAAATTGTATCTTCACATATCCAGCGGCAACCAGCTGCAAAGAGATATATTTATGCTCTGGTGATGGATTAAATAATAATTACATTTTTAAGAAGCAGAGGCAATAATATTTTAATTTACAGGACAAATACCAGACTACACTAAAGATTAAAAAAGGCGCAGATTACAGATTTTTAAGATTGCAGATGACATGAATTATGGATAGGAAACATGCAAAGGAGCTTCACATTCAAAGCATGTAGTAATGCAAAATACATCAGAGGAAAAAAAAAAATAAATTCAGTCACTGATGGAACAAGGTTGGAGCCTATTTGTGTCAGTGTTTGTGTGTGAAATATGCATACCACCTAATTCTACATTCCATCAGTAATAATAACAATAGAGAAGCAGCAAATGCTCTGGTGATTTAGCTCCAGATAATGGCTAAAGCCATTCCGCCTGCCTCCCAGCAGAGGGAGGCTGGGATTGGGCTGAGGGGCCAGCGGGACGGGGCTGGGAATCGAGGGACTGGGGCTGCCTGAAGGCATGGCCCATGTCCAAATCAGGCCCTGTTTAAGTGACTACAGGAGCTGTTGTACATGTGTTTATGTGGGCTACAGAGGAGGAGGGATGGAGTCTACATTTTCTTCCACACACGTCTCTCACCTGTCTCTTCCCTCATACTGGGTATTTTTCTCCTCCAAGATGGAGGACTCTGTTTGCCTAAAACTGCAACCCCCCCATCTTCTCCCCCCCCCAAGCAGCCCCTAAAAGGTCAACCACAGCAGCCCACAGAAACCCCTCATCCAGCTTTGCCACTAATACTTTAAACCCGATTGAATACATACACACTCATACAAGAATGGAAGGATCGCTACATGTTTCTTGTCTTTTCTGTGTCACAAGAGGTTTTTGGCCAATAAGATGCAGCACAGAGTGTTATCACTGACCCTCAGGCATTGGGACTCATACTGACAGAAGTAAACATGTGTGTTTGTGCATCTATGATGGTGCTCACACTCAGAGAAGGGACCTTTTCACTGCCTTGATTTTGTTGAAGTTGACAGTTCAGCTAAGATCAAAAATTTACCTTTTTTCCTGCATGAGTGTCAACAAATTTATACAGAGAAACACCTTACACACATGTATAAGTAAAGGAGAGAGTGTGTTATGCAATATAATCCACCTACTGTAAATCTGAAAACTCAATCACCTGCTGAAACATTTCGCCTCTTACTCTGCAGTTCACAGATCTGCACTCTGCAGATAGCCCACTGCACTATAAATATCTATGGGACACAGCGTGATGTATATCCGATCAGCTTGGGTGCAATAAAACCATTCAACACAATCGCAATCATAATTTTCCACATTTCAAACCACATGGAAACTCCTCTCAAACACAGCTACAGTCCCACAGTGTGGACTCCCATACAGCAGAAAATGAGCACAAGCGATAATGTGTCAAAAGCATTGAGATGATATACGGCATAGATGAAATAACAGACCCCATGAGGGTCATTCTACATGCTACAAAACACTGTACAGGATTTCTCTATATTTCTGAAGGTAGACAAAGAGAATCCAGTCAAAGGAATGAGACGGAAATATGAGACTATTCTTTTTTATTCATATATAATCCAGTATGACATAACTGTTAGTGGTAAAAGTAGGTCAATCTCTGGTATTAGCAGGTTATTTGAAGGCCAAATTGGAGCCCAACTATTTAGAGGTGTTTTCAGTCACTGTGAGAATCATGTGTCGGTGAGCGTTCTGTGTCATTTACACATTAAAAATTAAAAAATAAAAAGTTTATTTACTACAGAAATCGAGCTGTTGCTTATCAGACTGTTAATGTTGAGGAATACACCATCAGGAGTGACAATGGTGGCAAGGCAATCAACATGCATTTACAGACAACCACAGGAGGGTGTGTCACTACGTAAACATAATGGTTTTAAAGAAAATCTGAAAAAAAAAACACAAAAAGGTGCTGCATATTAACCTGTTCACTTTATTCCAATGCAGGAATGTAAAATCCACGGAGGGCATAATACTGTATTTGCAATTCTTTTGAGATCTTTGTTTTAGCTTTCCATATACAGGGCCTTAGGGAAGGAAATATGTGTGGATTACACCTTTAAAGACACCCCCAAACTAGCCCAGCCCCTGAGGAGACCAATAGAGAGCTGTGTTACCAAAGTCCCTGCAGAGACAACAAGCCATGTGAAGTGTGAAACCTCTCGCCAACACGGATTTAAGTTTTCAAAAACGTACATCAGTAAGAATGGAAATATTCAGGGAGAAAGAAGAGAACGAAGCGAGAGAGAGAAAGAATGGACAGACCGCTGTTTGACAAATATTGTGAGACGTGGTGGAGGGATGGTGGTGTTTTCGTTGCTGACATCAACATAAATTTTCCTGGCGCGGCTCTCCTTGCCCAGCGTGGGCTCAGCACTGGGAAACTGGAGAGGAAATTCTCAGAGCCGCAAGGGAGTGGAATCAAAGAGCCGTGGCTCTGAGACCTCTGACACACTGAACTCCTCGCTGACCTCACAACTTTCTACCCTGCTCACACACACACACACACACACCGTATATGTACAAAGCCGTTCACATACACACTACATCCAACAACATCGACCGGGGTGCACAGTTGGATGGGCACAAACAAAATCGCTCACTGCCTTGAAGACCATTTGGAATCAATGCTCATCATTTTGCGTCTTTAGTTCCTGATCTATGTGAAAGCAGTGCATCTGTTACTGCCATCTGATAAGCAGTGTTTGTCCCTGTGTGGCTCCTGGGGGTGGCGCACACTGGCCTGCATCAGAACTGTGAGGCGTTCAGTGGTGGACCAAAGGTTCAATGAGGCCTGTCTGAGGAGCCTCATTAAAACTTGACAGACACACACAGATCTCCATGTGTCATACTGAGTACTTATGCACACACACACACAAGAAAACACGTGCGGCTTGAAATAATGATGATGTAATTAGCCCTGATATCCTTGAAATGCCGGGTGCCAGGAAGTGAGGATATGCTTCATGTCATCCGTAGCTTCTGAGCGTGAATGTGTGCATGTGTGAGCACACTATGCCGTCAAAGTTAGCTGGAGACTGTACAATGAACATGACGGCCACTCTATTCTATGCCGCAGTGAGTAGGCTTTCCACGCCAGCTCCTCCGAAAAGAAGCACATGCACAATGGTCGCCATAATGAGGAACTCTTCCACGCCGTCGCACAACTGCACAATCTGACAATTTGAGCAGGTGTGTTAGAGGCTACTAAAGGCATTTTTCCTCAACTGGATTGCTTGATGTGTGTGTGTGTGTGTGTGTGTGTGTGTGTGTGTG
>JAVQJX010115862.1:0-19744 GCA_036025115.1 Ambassis agassizii | reverse complement strand
ACCTAATTAGATTGGATAAATTTACTCCACTGACAGTTTTGTTAAACAGCCATTGTTTAATATAAAAGCTACCGCAGGTTCTGTGACTTCTTGGCCAGATTGGAATAGACACTGTTTTATAGAGTATATGAGTTCATAATCCAGTTATATGTTAATGCTTCATGGTGTGTGCCATTGTCCATTACTGTATAGCCACACGCAGTGGAGAGAATTGATGATGGCATCAAGGTTGTCATTCTTATGTAAAGGAGCGCAGCAATATGCACTCTGGTGAATTATCAATATGAGGACTAATGTATGGATTATTTATAATTGAAATGAGTTCACATCCATATTGAAATTACAAAAGTGATTATAAGACACATTTTATTCTATTGCAACTTCATGTTTTTTATGGCTGATAATAAACAGTCCAGAATGGAAAGTGTAATTCTTGAGATCTTATCAGTTTTACTTATGATACAGTACTACATTTTTCAGTGTAACTCTATAACTAATTCATATTTGATGTCCAACTTGGAATATAAGAAGTCCTGTTTAGTTTCATTACAGCAGCTTCATGGTCTTTTGCCAGATGCAAAAACTTGAAGAATCACTATTCTGCAGGCTTCTTGTAGTCAATCAAAACTTTGTTAGCAGCACATTTCAGCCCCTGCAGGCATACCCCCTCCTAACACAAAATTCCTCTATGTCTAGATGGATGGAAACCATTTTTTATTGGTTTAGCATTTTTGAAAAGCTGAAGTATGGTGCACTGAGTGTAACATTGTATCTCCGGGGTTGGCTTTGGCCCCCGTCAGCAAAAAGCTTTTTACTGCCAGGAGAGTGAGGTGCTGATCACAATCTGCTATCTCGCTAGAATCTAGACTCAGCTTTCATATGTACTGAAAGAAAGAGGAGAGTCACGCTCATCGCAAATATCATCGTCCACCTCTGTCTTCATTGTTCTGATTTTGTCAAAGTTTATGATGGATGGATTATGCATTCTAGCTGTAGTTTGCACCAGTGTGTGCAGAGCTCATTCAGACCAAGGGAACTATGTGGTTTAGCCATTAAGGCCAACTCCTTATCACGAGACAAAAGCCTTGCAAAAAACAGGCCGGTGAATTTTTATGTGAAATTTGTGGGCCCATTGGACTACTCGACAACAGATTTGCCTTTTCTTCACGCACACCAAAAGGGAGCAGCACAAAAGCCTGTGAGTTCTGCTTCATTTGACCCTGTGCAAAGCATATGTCTTTCTGTCCTGCTTGCATTCTGTCCAGATGATGGACTGCTGTAGGGGCCATAGAAAACATCCCTGCCCACTTGAGTATGTTACAATGCCTTCAAACAAAATCACTTATCAAGGGTCTTCCCTTTTCGAGACTGTCTTTATTCCTCCCAACCCTTTGTCACTTCAAACAGGTTACTCTGATGTTTCAGACACATTTTTCTAATGTTTTACACTCCATATAATCTGCTGTGTGTAGCAAAGACCATTTTACTGGGTGACATAATTGATGGCGCCCACGACCTCGCAAGGGTCAATCTGGCAGAAAGGCCTTAGTTCCCTGTCACCACGGAGATTGCAAGAACTCTTCAACTCACTCATATGCACTCACCCACACCCCCCCACACACACACACACACACACACACAACGGACACTGGAAGTACTCTAAGTGTCTTAGACAAAGACAGCTAGGCTTTCATTAAAATCTAGTTATAGTTTAGAGAAGGTTCCAGAATTCCTGTACAGTCACAAGGCCAAGATTTGTCATCTGTAGGTTCATACAGTAATGTGTAGATTCAGAGATGTCCAAGTAGGGATGTGCCCAATTAATCGATTCATAGATTAAGGACTGTGAGACATGTGGCGATTGGCAATTGATTGATCTATTTATAAATGTTCAATAATCGATTGTTTTAATAGTGGAAAAAAATGCAGCGATTAGAACGAAATAAAAGTAGTGTGTGCCACCTGTGCAGATTAAGGGCCAGATGTCAGACCAAAAGATGGCAGCAACTAATGTGACACACTCACAGGCTGCAGTTTGGCAACATTTCAGTTACACTGCCATGCTGAAACACCCCATGGGCCATGGGAACACGTATTTGTTCCAAATATGATCATCCATTTACTGCAAATCCTTTGTCATTCACCTATGCTAGAGACATATTTAAACAAGTCTGCAAATGGATTTTGTGTCAGCACATGCATTGTGTTCTAGGAAAGGTAACCTTAAATTCCTTAAAATGTCACTGTCTGTGAAAAGATAAATGGCTTGATGATATGACACACTCCTACAACCAAGGCCAAGGCAGAAGTCAAACTTTGAAAATTGCAGTTAGAGCTGCTCAAAGTTTTGCTGACTTCTTCAAATATAAAGAAAATATTTTCATGAATCATCTTTGAGAAAACATTTTTATATAACTTTCATCTTTCATTTTCTTCACTGTTTCCACTGATGAATAAAATGTTATGGAGCTTCAAAGTCTGAAAGACATTCCTGTCCAGCAGTGTGAACATTCTACCTTCCTTGCACACACACATACACACACATAGATTATCAACCAATCTTACATAATGGAAACTGAGTAAATTTAATTTCAGATAGGACTCAATTTTGAGCCATCTGTAATCATGTGACAGCTGGCAGACAGCAGGAATAGAAAAAAATACACACTCAGCCACGTGCGCACACACTCTTTTATGAGTTTCAGTGTGATGTCAGAGAAAAGTGAATGTGGTCTGGGCTTATTTCTTCCCGGGCTAATATAATTTTTCCACCAGTGCAGAGTCCCCCCGAGTGCAATGTAACTCGGTGGTGGCATGCAGCAAACACACACAGATCCCTTGTCCAGACTGGAACTGGCCTTGGCAGAATCACAGCTCCCTGGTTGTTTATATCTGTGAGCAGAAGCTATCCATTACCAAGAGCAAGGTGCCTCATACCTTTTTCCACCAGCGGTCAAAGTGATATTGGTGTTTTGTGTTAGAGAGGATGGGGAAATACAGGCAGCTGACAGTGTGCCAAACACCCACTCGCAAGGCCTATAAAATCAGGTGTCAGAGCAGTTGAGATTGAACTGTGGCAAAAGTCCATGGAGTGCCTGGATGGAGAAACCAGCTAACCTTAAAACTTGAGATATGTTTTTAATGTGGAGTGTGGCAAAGAGGAATTAAAGTTAAGGGGATTAGTACAGCATATATCATCACAGAGAGTCATAGAGTTTATTTACATTTCAACTCTATGGTTTTATAAAGCAATGTTTCAACAGTAACAAACAATGAGTATACTCATAATACTGTCAAATTAACACCAGTCACCATTCAAACCTTGAGACTGTATGGTGTTACTAGTTAGATTTTCGATTTTAGGTAAGCGTCCATCATTTGAATTATCCATTCTGGTCTAGAATTACCTGGTCTATTAAACTATTTAATAAAAGGGGTCAGTTTTTGGGATTTGTACGTGTTGTATGGCCTGCAGACGTGAAAAGGTTTCCTATATGAGAGAGTGCCAGGAAGCTTAAGAGTACTTTGGGCCCCCTGAAAGTCCTGGTCTAAAGTCAGCTAAGGCATTTCATGGGGTGTTAACAGTTTCTCTGACACTCTGGTGGTCAGCTAGTAGCTCTGTTTTATTGAGTGTAAACTTTCACTTCTGCATGCATCTTTTTTTTAACCTTCCTGCTTTTGTGCTTCTCAGCAATTATGTGACCAGTGAAGTTTTAAGGAATGTACATCATTTTGCACTGTGTACAGCAACGATCTTCTCGTTGTATTTTTCTGTGTTGAATGAGTGACATGTTGTTATGTGATAGAATAGACAGATGCTTGTTGGTGTTAAGATACAGTCCTGGCTTGAGGTGTTAGTGAGCTGCCCCAGGCTGCCTTCTAGCCAGCCTTCGCTTGGAACGCCATCATCACTCCAGCTCTCCACCAACCAAAATATCACCTTGGCCATGTTTGTTTTCCTACCCTGGCTCGGCACAGGGCCGGAAATGTTTATACCTATCTGTAGTAAAATAGACAGGGTTGAATTTAGGGTCTGGGGACCAGAGATGGGGTACTCAGGGGCTTTTTGTCCTCTCATTCACCTCATGATGAGGCCTGGGTCAGGGGGACATCTGTGGTCAGCACTGACTGAGAGAGGTGGAGACTGAGGACAGCTACTGTCATCAAGGGGTAAATAGAAGGAAAGAGGAGGCTGATTTGTGTTAAGACAGGCCAGGAGATAAAGCACTGTGGTCTGGCTGAGGTTGACTGAGACCAGGCTTGACCAGTAAACAACCAGTGGGGTGTCTGAATAGCCTGGGGATTAGCCTGGGGCTAAACCTGAAGGCCTCTCTCGGCACTGCTCTAAACACAAGATCAGATGTGTGCATCTAGCATGCAAATACACATGCACACATTTTCACACAGAAGAGACGAATACACATTATCAAACACACACATATGCACACATATAAAATGTAGCATTAACACCCACAAATGACACACACCCATTCTAGGCAGTGGTTATCACTGGTGTGTTTAATGTGTTTAACCAGACTTCAGTAGTGTTAGGTTGATTTTGGTGACATGTTGTCATCACTGAGTTGGGACAAAAACTTTGTTGATTCATTTGTCTAAACAGTGTAACACATCATTTAACATGTAGTAAATTATGTGCCTATTAGTGGTTATATTGTTATGTTTTTGCTCCTTGGATAGCACTGTGTTCTGTTTATTGTTGTTTTGTTTCCTGGCAAGATTTGGGAAGAGCTGAAGCATGTTAGAACAGGTTTTTAGATCATCTTTGCTACATGCCCAGCATGGCAATGTAATGTCTACCAGCTGAGATGGTGATACAGTCTGAATGCACTTTCTGGCACTTTCTTGGCCTGTCATTCATCCCAGGAGGACACGGTTTGATGCAAACAGAAAGGCACAGTTTCCATAGGGAGTACAGCTGGCCCTGCCTCCTCCTGGTCACCATAATCTTTGGTGTCTCCTCCAAGTCAGGTGTAATCAGTCACACACCGCCACATGTTTTGACACCTGTCCTGTGTGGTGTAGAGGAAGTAAGCATATTACTCCTCTCCTTTGGAAACACACAGACAGACAATCAAACCTATCTTCACATGAATTAAGACAGACAGGTGGATTGTCAGAAAGGGATTAAAAAAAAGGAGAGGAGAGGAAATGAAGGTTCCCTTACATTGTGGGTTTTTTGAAAAGAAGGTTGGATGACTGGGGAGGCGAGTGACTGTTAATGGGAAGAAATGAACGCGGTTGACTGGTGGATGTGACAGGAAGAGACTGTTCTTAACAAGGCGTCAGAGTCAGTCAGAGTTACAGATCCATCACTTCTCAGAGGCTGGGAGAAGGAGGGGGGCAGACATTTAAGGATATTCAGAGAGGGAGCGAGTCTGTGAAGGGTAGAGAAGAAGAGGGAGATGGTGAGGGGAAAGAGGGATTTGAGTGTGGTTGACAGCACTGCATTTAATTTGGGCTGCCAGATCCTTTTTCATTTGACTCTCTCTCAACCAGCTTAGAGGCTGCAGAGGACTTGGAGGCGAAGGTTTGCCAGGATGTCTCCGATTAGCACTGATGTGCCACGTCACACTTTAAGCCGGCCTGTAATTCATGTTCAACAGGGGGATACTCACACATTACACTGTGCTGTGCAGGACGTGATTAATTGACTCATACTCTAATATTGGGTGTAATTTGCCCATCCTCTGATGTGAAACTGACTTTATACTAGACTTACTGTATGCTGCCGTCCCAGGGATGTAATAATTGAGTCTTTGCTCTGAGCTGTGCAATTTCTAAACTGAGAATAGAAGGCAGGATAGCTTCAGGTAGTCTTTCAGTATGTCTGTGGATGCTCTTGTTCATCCAGGACATGTAATGTCCAAGAGGCAACTGGTCACAAGGATTTTTACTGCAAATGTTGCAGGAAATTAAGGCTGTTTTTAGAAAGATGATCCAAACTTCACACATCCTTCTATTTAATTCTACTTAATGCAGCTATTTTCCACTTCTTTTTCTATTTTTCAGACAATGCTCTTCCTGGCTGCAGTGGAAGATGAGAGCCAAGCTGGGGAGGGAAGGAGGGAGATGGCTGAAACCTTGCTGTCTGCCTTGACAGACAGGCACCAACAAAGACAGACATGGAGAGACAGGTAACACAATGTACTACTAACTTTGTTCCTTCTATTGGTCTTGGAAAAAATAAATCTCTGACTGTTGTGTTAGGCAGGTGAAGAACATAGTTGAAGTCTGAGGTCTATCTGGTATTTAGAAACACCATTGCAATTTGCTTTTTCTTAAAACATGTACTTTTGTTATTATTTAGTTTGGAGTAATAAAAGTCCTATAATTCTGCTGTTCTCTATGTAAAGCGATGAATCTGTATGCGTGTGTGCCTGTGGATATCTGTGCTTTCCCATTTGCCAGATAAGCTTCATGAGCTTCATAATTGCTCTTGTGGAGCAGCTACTATGTTTGGCCTACAGGAGTTTTCTGTTATGCATTTTCAGAGTTCCAAAATCTGATGAACTTTACACCAAACCAATAGGAGTAGGAAATAAAAGTAATATCTCTCTGATTATTTAGAAATGATGGCGAGTGCTTGGCATAAAACTGTGAGCAGGCTCCTGCATGCTAAATTTTAGAGAACTGTAATTGCATCATCAAAGAGAACAATCAAGAGCCATCCTATTAGTCATACTTTAAGTTAGTGTGATTCCTTCCAAAGAGCTGTTGTGAATTCCACAGATATGCAGAGGTGAGGCTGGCGTTGTTTGTGGTCCTTGGGCCTGGCAGATATCACAGCTATCACAGCGACACGCGTGTCTTGGATAAGCCCAGTCACTTCCTTCCTTTCAGATAAGGGCAGAGAGCACAAGGATTAGAACACAGGCCATTCATTCAGATAAAGAGGGGCCTCACACATGCAGCTCTGTGTTATTTTAGCTGTTCAGTTTCTCTGTCACTCCCTCCCTCAGCACTAGTAAGCACACACACAAACACCAGCAAGCATGTATACACTAGCACTGCATATGTTTCACTGTTTATTGTCTTTGACAGATTTGACCTCAGAGTGAGACATACACATACACTTTCAGGTGTGAGAAATCAAAGGTGCTTAGGGCAGACAAAAAGTTCATGAATCCATGAACTTTTTTGTCCATGAACCTTCATCTCTCTCCATGTTTTGAGTTGTCCCCTCTAGTTGACCCTTAACTATCCAGATGAGTCTTGTAAACAGGCTGTTTCCACACACCTTGCCTTGCTGTGTTGACGCCCAGTGCCTCACAACTCTGATGTAGGGCCTGCACTGATAACACATTCCAACTGCACATGCTGAAAGCTAGAAACCAACTAGCCAAACATCAGCATTGTCCCCCATCCACAACACAATGTCACCACTTACTAATGTTTTTTAACCCTAGGCTTTGCTCAGCCCACCCTAAGATCCTGACAGCCAGTATCACAGACCAGGACAGGAAATGCTCAATCCTTGTCGGCAGGGCAGACAGACGTTTACTCTATCTGCAGTGAAAGACTGATTAGATTAGTTTTTGGTAGAGGGCAAGCGTTCCACACAATATGTTTGAACTCCAGCTTTACATACTTTTGATGTCTATCCCTTTCCTCCACTTACAAAAAAGCCAGATGTCATCCTGTCAAGTGGTTGTCAACAGATAGCATTTGGGCAAAACTAAACACATGTGCAATGTTAAGTGGGATGTGTTGAGGATTGTCTTTGAGGAGGAAAAAAAAAGGTTTTCACACTATTAAGAGGCAAAGTCCGAGTTTGAATTAAGAGTACAGTGTATGCATTACAGAATAAGACACACAGTGAGGGGATTTAGTTCACTTCAGTATGGTGTATTCAGACCATCATTTATTGTCAGGAGTTCTAAAATTAATTTGCTCATTCATTTTGCGTTTATATATATATATATTGCCCTAATTAGATTTCCACACAATATTCAACAGGCAACTTTTTATCATAACACTGCCTTTTGTTTCCATAGTTTCCAATCCCATAATACTTATGAAGGGATGGAAAAGGGGAAGAAAAGACATGATTGATGACTCTTGCTTAAGGCCCATAAACATAAACAGCCAGCAATGATTGATTAAGTTTCTCGCTGACTTTTGTTTCTTAAACACCAGTTAAAGCAGCGCTCTGTGCTCTGGAACTTGGGCCTGCAAGCCGTTTTCTGCCTCCTGGGCATTTTTAGCACAAGTGAGTAGGAAAGAAAGAGGAATTGGACCCTGTGACCAGTGGTTTTTCACAAGTGACTTATAGGCACTCAGAGTGAGTGATGCTTCGGCTCACCATGCTAGCGGAAGCAGTCCATTCATTCACTGTGAGCCAACAAAGTTATGAGAGCTTTTTTATTCTTATGAGCTTTTCTGGTAACTGGGTTTTCCTGATGCACATGGTGAATTCTTTGATAGATGCTGCCCTCTATGTCCCTCCGGTAAATGCCCCGTGAGTACATGGGAAATAGATGGATTATTATGTGGGTGGGTGACTGTACCGCAGCAGAGCAGTTCTGTATGCAACACAGGAAGTACGGATTGAAGAGCAAGGCACAGCCTCCAGAGAGCAGACCTATTAAGATAGGAAATTGCACATCCCAGTGGCACTATAGGAATGTTTTAGGTTTTAAAAATTCATAGATCATATTTCGCATCTATGTAATTACAGGTAATGAAGGATTCACACTAAAAGTACATACACAGTCACCTGTAGTTGCTTGAAAAATGTCTTTACAGCTATGCTGGTTAACATGTTCTGGATTTTATCTGTATTCTTACATTATTCTGCACACACCATTTCGACATCCTAGATTATGTAACCTTATACTGACCTTTCAAAGCCTAAAGGTCACTGCTCTGACCAACAACAAAAAAAAAAAAACCCTCACACACAAAAAAGCTTTGTCACAGTCGGCAAGCAAACACTGAAGGGAACAGCTGCGAGTTTTGTACTGACCATGCAAACTGCTGTAGGCTTTGTAAGGTCATTATATGATAATGAAAATCATTACAGAATTACATGGGGGTTTAGGACATGAGAGCAGGGAGGAGGGGAGGGGAGGTCCACATTGGGTTTGATAAATGGACTGTGAAGGTGCCCATCTGGCCCTCTCTATGGCTTTTTCTTCCTGCTCTTTTATCCACTCTTGTCCTTTACTACCCCTCTTTCATTCCCCTCTTCTGTTCTCCAGCGGGCCAGTGTAAAAGAGAGCAGGCCAGTAGTGAAAGATTAACAGAGTGCAAACCCAACTCACCTCTGTGGAGGAGAGAAGAGGAGGGGAGACAGGCAGAGGTGTTTATGACCCAAAGCAGGGTTTGTGCCTGAGTCCTCCTGTCTCTTAGTTGAAACAGTTGGACAGCTTGCAATGTGTGAATCAGTGGTGTTTGGACACGCAGGGGTGGTAAAACATTACCAAGTTAAAATGGTCCAAATACAAAGACTTTTTATGCAAATATGTTTGTTTGTAAAATGTTTTAACTGGCAGTTCTATTCTTGTGACAAGATGTTGACTGACTTCTTGACTGTCAAGATAATAGTGTACACTGAATATCTATGGTGTAGTACATCTGTTGCCTGTGTTTATTACTTTTCTCCAAATTGTCAAAAGCTACTGAGGTCTTTATTCAAAGACAAAAGAAACATCAGCTGACATGGCAAGCAGTGCTAAAGGACTGGAGGAAAGAGAAGGAGGTCCACGTGTCCACAGCTGCACCCATCACTCAGCTGTCCAGCTTGACCCATGACCCCATATGGCTGTCTCTGAGCCTCTGTGGGCTTTATGTTTTCCTCCATTGTCATCCTCCCTTGTCCTCACCTGGACAGGGCTCAGCTACACAAAAGGTCCACTCTGTCATCAAAAGCAAGGGTCGCCAAAGGCCAGCAGAGGCCAGAGAGCTGAGGTTGAAGTTGTACCCAGCCGGGGATGACCCCACCAGTGTTGTCAGCTACCAGTTGCACCCCGGTGGAGATGGATAGTAAGATAGAAAAAGGAGGAGAGAGACCTCCATCGGTTGGCACTTCATTCCAGGAGTGGTGACATTTCTTTTGTGTTGTCACTGACAAAACCCACCCCATATCCTACGCTGGGGTAGGAGAGGGAGTAAGCAGACAATGGAGGTGCCTCTTTCCCAGATGGGCGTTGGAAAGATTGTGGGTGTCGTGTCTACAACAAAAATGGACAGATCACATGGATTGTGTAATGTAGCGAATGACCTCTTTACAAATGGCCTTAGAAAGGGAGGTACCATAAGCATGGGAACTTGTCATTATCTGTTCATCTGTCATTGCACTACTGACTTAGGAGGAAATTTTAAAATCCACACTGCGTTTTTCCATGACTTTTTTCATTGTGTCGAATCTGACTTTCAAAGTGTTAATTAGTTATGTAGTTATGTAGAGTTGATTAACAGTGGTGGTGTTTGGACAGGCATGTTACAGGCATGTCAAACTAACATACTGGTAGGCTCGGGCATGTTGTCACTCATGCCTGTGTGATGTAAGTTGCAACTTGAGTTGATAGGTTAATCAGATCTCACCCACTCCCCAACCCTCTAACAACACCCACCCCAACACACACACAAACATGCCCAATGACAGCAGTCTTGTTTTGCAAGCCAAACAGTCTGGTGGAACTCAGTCTGTTTCACTTGGCATGAGTTGCAAGCCAAAGGTGTGCTGGCTGTGCCCTTGTCTCCTTTTACCTTAAGGGTTTGTTTGCTGCAGTGGTGGGCAAACACCTGTGTGTGGTGAGTGGAACTCCCAACCCACAACCGTGCTCTCTTGTTGTAATTTCTTTTTTTTCTTTGTACCACCTACTTTTGCCGTCATCTACATTACTGTGTGTACTTGGTTCCAAGCACTGAAGGAGAAAACAAATAAGGACATGTCATCTGCCTCTTTCATCAATGGCCAGCCTGTAATTAGCGCAAGCGCAGTGGTTAGCCTTAGTCGCTGTCGTCTAATTTGTCTGTCTTTATCTAAAACATGTCTGTGTGGTCCTTTAGACCGGTTACATTAGTGCAGTAAGATTGCTTGTGGCCTGGGTGTCTGTGAGGTGTGTGTTTGTGTGGGCTTGGTTGTAAATTATGAATTCTTCTCTCATGCATCCACCCTGTTAAGCAATCAGTCAGTTATGCATGACATGTCCTGACCTCAGCAGAACCTCACAGCTGCTGTTGCCGTAGCAGTCGTCCTCCCATCATAGTTTGCTCGTGGGCTGGAAAATACATCAGAGTATGTCTTATTCTAGCAGGAATGTGCTTTGAACAAGATGACTGATGATTCTGTTTGATTATCTTTTACTTACTGTACAAACAAGTTCTCTCCATGTAAATATGCACTTACCCCTGTCTTGCCTGGCTCTCAAACAGGTCAGTAATTAGCCACTGAGGTACATGTTTTCTCTTATCCTGTGTTTAGGTTTGGTAATGGAAGGCTTTGTTAAATGTTTCTGCTTTCCCTGACTTGGGTCACAAGTGCAAAAGATTATTTACAGATTTTAATGGAAAATGCCATTTCATAATTATGCATTCCATAGTAAACACTTGGCAATGAAATGTGGCTTAGAAAGGGAGAACGAGTCAGTTGAAAAAGTCATTAAAAGTCCCACAGACATTTAAGCACACTTGTTGCAGAGACCGTCACTCATTAAATGCTGCCTTTTTAATATGGGATCAAGATTTGTTTTTGGAAAAGATAATGTGGTGAAGGGTGAGTGGGTATGAGGGTGGTTAGCGTCTGTTTTACTGGTAGTTGGGAAAACCAGGACATTCTTTCTGGTCAAACCCGACATCCCAGAGAGCTGATAGAGCATGATTGGGTGAGGATGTGTGGCAGACATGTGTAACAAACAGTGAGAACATAGCAGTGTGGGAGGTTGTGCTCACCAAAAACATTGTGCTCCCATTTTGTCTCATGTAAATCGTCATTGTTCTTTGTACTTAATCTAACTATAACAGTTTGGGTTGCTATTGCTGTAGTGAGTGACCTAATGAGCGTGCAAGTGCAGCCATAGAAAATAATGGGAATGATAGGCCTCAGTAAACATCACAGAACTATATTACAGATCTGACATACAGTGTACAGCATTTAAATAACCACACATGTAAATCATACATGTAAATGCACCACATGCTTCAGCCTCTTTCCCTTTCCCCCCATACTATCTACCATAACTACCCCACCTGGGTGCCCCACCACCCCCTACCCTATACACACATTTCTCCCTTTGTCTGTTAATTATAACCTACGCTGCTGGAACACTTCATTTCATAGCAACCATATTGTCTCTTCAAGGCTGGCAGGCAGGTCATAAATTATCCTGAAGGTGAGGATGGAAGTTGGAGGAGATAGTTATGAAAATTTCATCTGTCTGCCGTAGCGGCTGCAGCTGCTCCTGTCACTAGCCGTGTGCTGGAGGAATTACACAGGGTCAGTGTGCATGTGTGTGTATATTCTTCCGTCTGTGCATATGCATAGGTAGTTAAACACATGTGAACAGTTACAGTGTGCCTGTATGTACACATGCACATCTTTGTGTGTCTGTATTTGTGTGTATAGTGCTGGGCCAATGTGTACAGCAGGTTGGCCAGGTAAGACCTGCCTGTCAGTGTGTGGAACATCTCTGGCGTTCCTGTCACCCCAGGGCCCCAAGCGCTGCCCTGAAGCAGCGAGACTAGAAGGGGGGACAAGCTCGCAGGGCGGTCCCCAAGCTGTCTCTGTTCATTATGGCTACAGAGACGGGATGTGGCCGGCAGGTGGCCAGACCTTTAGTCCTTACCTACTGTGATCATCTGCTGCTCCACTCTTTGGGTGTGTTGGTAGGAGGGTGTGCAAGTGTGCTTGAAACAAATACACAAGTCAGTTAGAATGCAATAACTTATGTATTAAAAAAGAGAAGTACATAGTTTATGTTTGACCTATGAATTTTTATTTGTGACAGATGCATTGTTCCTGTGTGCACATGTTTAAATGACTATGCTTACATATTTACAAATGTCCAGAAATTCTGCATTTTGAAGGAGGTTGAGTGCTGCTGTGGCACTTTCTTGACACAGCCTAGAACATCTCTTTTCATAGTCAGCCTCTCAAAGTGGCAATTAGTAAGAAAAGAAAAACACAGTGAACCTCCGCCCCATCTCCTCCTATGTCAATCTGCAGTTTCCTGCAAAAATTCTATTAGGGCCAAAGTCCATAGCTGTTAATTACAATTCAAACTAGCTTTCCTCCTGACGAATGGATGGCTTCAGTAGTGATGTAGGATAAAAGGGATATCAGCGATTTCGCTTCCCCGTACAAAGACTGCCTCCGAAATGGGTCATCAATCCCATAGTGATAAATGTCTGGTGGAGTAATGACTCTCTTATCGGTGCCGGATTACTGCAGATATTTGTAATTAGTGTAGCCACACAAGTCCCCAACAGATGTTTTTGAGGTGGCACAATATTGAAGCCTTGGTTTAGTTCTAAATGGGAACTTTCTGAAAATAATGAGGATAATGAAGCTATTGTATTGCAGCAGACATAGGTGTCTGAGACAGTGGGAATGTGCTCTGCTGCACACACTGATACAATACACAAGTGTATAAAGACGCATACACACACACACACACACACACACACACACACACACACACACACACACAGGTCCATCCTTCAGATATTGTGCTCAGTGGTCACATGACTGTGAGAGCCAGGGGGTTCGTCTTCTCCCCCTGTTTCTCCTCCTCCTTCTCCTCCAGCCCTAGAGGTAGCCATTGCTACGCCAGGGGGAGTGAACGATTCACTTTTAAGTTCTATTTCTCCTGTTTTGGGTTGAGATTCACCAGCCGCCCTGAAGTTTTTTTCCTCCTTCCTCCTCTTCCAGCTCTCATGAAATTGCAATGTGATGTATTCAGCCTGAGGTGTAGCTCTATTCACAATGCAGTTTGACACTACGAAGCCCTGCTCCTTTCTGTTTTCACATTGTACAGATGGGCTACTGACAAGTTTTTACGGTTAATAAAATTGTCATCCCTATAGTTGACGCATACTTTCTAATGCGCTTTAATATTTGTTCAAAAGTGAGGACACCTGCATTTAATTCTTACTGTCTCTTTTCATTAATGTTTGTGTATAAACACATAGGCATTGTAGAAACTTGGACTTAGAACCCTTTGTGTCAAGACTGGTGGTTGGTGGAAGCCTGTGTTCTGCTACTTAAATATACACTTACAAACCCACCAGGAAACATCCACACATCCACAGACCTATACACACATACAACAGCCTGCCCAGCACTGACAGACGTGTAAGCAGATGCAGCCAGAACTGGTAATGGCAGGTGATTATAAGTGGCACACGTGCCAAACTAATTAAACCCCTGGGTTGACAGCAGCATTTGGTAGCACTGGCATTCTGGCGTGCTGGCATTAGAATAATTGTAGCAGCAGCACATTTCACCTGCGAGTCTGCGGCTAACAGCATCATTTATTTTGCGTCAGACTGCACCGGATGTTACAACAGAGGCTTGCCTTAGCTTTCTTTAGGTTTGACACTTATGGCAACCTAAGGTGCAGATATGGCAGCTTCTCTCTGTTTGTTTGTGACAAATACTTGGTAGTACTGTTTGGTTTGGCTGTAACTGTGTTCATATTTCATTTTATCAGTACATAAAGAAGTAAAATGCATAAACTTAATAGATTTTAGAAAACAAATTGCAGAAAATATTGTAAATTAAATAATATGATACTAATAGCAGAGCAGCTCAGTATCTTCAGACAGGGTCATGCTGCTCTGCATGTCCCTTGTTCAAGACACTCTACAGCAGGCTACCAGGAAGGAGACAAGGACAAGAGGACGTGTCTTTCAGTTTGTTCAGCTCTCAGGTCATCACTTCTCCAGCTGGAGGGCTGGAGCTGTGAGTCCTCCTCACAGAGGTCACAGCTATGCCACAAGGCCAGAAACTGCAAAAGCAGCCCCACCTGGATACATTCTGTGCATTTCCTCACAGGTTTTTCTCTCATGCACCTGGATAGTTGAGTAAGAATTCAGACATACCTACAGTTTTGTGGAAACTAGTCTGGCTGTAACTGATGTGACTGATTCATGTGATTACCTTGTGCTATTTAGCAGGTGTGGCCAGGCCAGGTGCGCATTGTGCTGCATCACAAGGTGTGTTGTGAGGTGTAAATCTAATATAGTATCTCTTAGTAGTAAGTAAGTTGGGTTATGCAAGGTATTTAAGGTCATTGCATGTATTGTGAGATTTATGGACAGTGGCATGTCATAGCATAACTATGCTCTTGTATTTCTATGCTGTAAATCAGAGTAGTGACAAATAGGGTGAATTCAGCTCGCACACATTTTCCCCAGAGGTTGCAGAGCCCTGTCCACTAGCACATAATTGGTTCTTTGCTTTACTGCATATATATCACTTGCTGAAACATCACTTACACTTTTCAGTGTTTTAGTGTAGTTGCTCAGACTGTGCTTTCTCTCGATAGCTACTGTGTTAAGCTTGTTGTAGAAGAAGTGAAAAATCAGCTCTTTGAAGGCATAACTAAGTGGCCGATGGCAGCTGATAGCTAGGGCTTAGTGGATCCTCATTATATGCTGTAGCAAGCTGATTAAAACATTTGATTTTGTTCTCTCTCTGTGTGTCTATGTGAGTGTGTGTGTGTAAGCGTACAGTCAAGTGCCTCTGTGTGTATGTGTGTGTGTCCTGTGGATGTGCACGTGTATGTGTGAAAGTGTGGGCCTTTAGGCTGCTGCGGTGTGTTATCTGTTTTTTCAACCTTGTCATACTAATTACAGTCCATATTTACTTACATTCTCTTTTTGTTTTCTGCCCTCGATAGGCATCTGTGAGTGCCTCTGTCTAGGCTGTTCTCATTAACAAACTGATGATGTGTGATAGGTCTATCTTGTGATGATAGAGAGAGCTTTCCCCCCAAAAAAGAGGTCATGATACAAATGTTGTCATCTCTTTGCAACCACAAAGAATTATGTTCTTGTTATCAGCAGGCGCTATGATTGCAGCAGGCACTGCGATTGCAAACTGAGTGTTTGTGTGAAATGTTCAAATCAAAGCCAAAGAGAATTAAGCATCACCGTGTACATGCATTGCAGTACTTCATTGTACTGTAGAAATGTGAAAATAGAATTTACCACCTGCAAAATCTCATTTTTAATTGCCTTTTGTGTTTTCTTACCAGGGATGACCTGTGTCATGTTTTCTGCATAGCACTTTTATCCCATGTCATCAAAGAAAAAATGGAGGGACCTGACCATCCCATTGCCTCTAAACTGCTGCTTCTTTGGAAGCACTGTTTCTGATTAACCAGACCCATTTAGTTAACTAAAGCAGTTGCAACACAATTCTCCAACCTCATTATGCAAGTCTGTGTGTGTGATAAAGACTAACTTACAAAAGAATTTGTAAATGGTTAAACTTGGACAGGAAGCTGTATGAGTACACATGGTGGGGTGAGCAGGGTAAATGGCAGACAGCTTTTATATGGTAGAGGTGGGTGGTAGGGTGTTTGGGGGGAGTGTGAATGGTTTTATATGAGTGTGAGTGACTGATTCCCAGACACAGAGCACAGTGGATCCTGAATGGTTAAATGGCATTTATTCAGCCGGTTAGTCTGGGAAAACATATGGTGCCATTTGGAGGCCCAGACTGGTGCACGCTGTTCTCCTGTAATTAGACTGGCCCAGCAGAGCAACTACATAACTGCTTCATGATAACCACCCTACTGTGGCCTACAGTGCTGCTGCCACCCAGCCCTGGCTGTAGCACAGGACCAGCACACCGCATTACACATCCTGTTAACACACTGTTCGACACCAGTGAACACCGGTGACACCACAGCTTTGGCAGCTGCACATTTATGCTGGGGGCCAGATTTACTGTACATATGTGATGGCACAAACAAAAACATGGTCTGCATTTTTTAAATTGTTTTGTGCGTACTATTAGA
Source organism: Ambassis agassizii (assembly GCA_036025115.1). NCBI lineage: Eukaryota > Metazoa > Chordata > Actinopteri > Ambassidae > Ambassis > Ambassis agassizii. The sequence goes on along the minus strand of JAVQJX010115862.1, from coordinate 2,753 downwards.
TAAGTATTTATCAAAACGCCAACTGTGTGTGAAATCAATGACTGAGGCGGCCTTTTAGCTGCAATCTAAATGGATTTCGGATAGATTTTAGAAGTGATGTATTTTGCTAAAATTGATTTAATTTATTGAAAGACTGAAACGGTTTTGATTATGTAAACTTATAAGAAAAGAACAAAATAGGTAGATTCACAAAAAATCTTAAGCCTCTGCAATGTAAATGTCAAATCAAAGTATATCCACAGCACATTACCACAGCTTATGAGTGTCAAGCTGAAAACTTTGTGCGCACTTTGTTCTTTATTTTATTTCAAATTTGATACTTTTGACAACTTTAATTGATTAATGGATATATAATTTCCCTCCTTACTAACATAGATGACGTAGTTTAATATAATTCTGCATGTTTGACCTTGAGATGCATGATGGCACAGCAGCCTTTTGTCTGTGCATGTGTTTGAGCATTTGAATTTTGTGCTTTTGTCTTCACTATCAAACTTTTCTTTGTCTAGTTTGTATGGCACACCTGAATGTCTTTCCATCTTTTCTCTCCTCTGTTTTTAATCACTCTGCACCTTCCCTTCCTCAGGATCAGGGGAGCAGATTGTGGGTTGAAGGCAAGGGCTGTGTTGGCAAAGCTGTGGGGGCGTCAGCTGGGCTGTTGTCCCGTCAGGGGAGAACAGGCTGGCAGCCCGGCAGGAAGACCCTGTTAAAGATACATTGCTGGGAATCGGTCTGAGCCACTGTCTCGTCCAAACCTTGCACACACATCAACACTCAGATACACAGGGTGGGGAATTGGTAAGGAAAGTGGTGGGGGTGTCCAAATGTGGGATAAAGATGTTTCCTCCCTCATTTATAAAATGTGACACCACCAGTCTGCCCTCTCCTCCTCCCTTATAAACATCCAATCACTAAGATTATACACTGGTGTGTGGGTGCACATACGGTAAATTTATAAGCTTCAGTATTATTGTAGTTTCTCTAATGACCACTAGATGCCTGCCCATAAAAATATAAAATAGATATGTGGTCCATGAGATTCCTTTCAAAATGCCTCTAGGGTATTAAAATATAATAAAGGAATATTTTGCAGAAATATTTTGTGGCTCTTTTTAACACCACCAAAGCCATAGTATAGTCTGAGAACATCCTTTCCAAACATCTTTAGAAAAGGTCATGTCATTGTGTACACAACTTAAATACTTCAGTGACGTTTGAAGACATTTAACAGTGAGGCAATGCTCTACACGTTCAAGACCCTCAGTACTGTGTGCTGCTAACACTCCATCAATGTGCACGCATGCAGTTACATACTGTACTACATACTGTCTGTGTCCAGAAGGGGCTGTCTGTGTGGCATGCTATTCTCTTGTTGTCTGTTTAGCAAGTACAGCATGTGAGAGCACTGCCAGATTTGCATATGCACCCATGTATATTTCAATAGCGTTTAAGACACACATCACCGGCAGTGAATTATGCATGGGGTTGGTACAGTGGAGGTGCTTGTTTTATGCACTCATGAAGGGAAATTGAACTGTGTTTTCTTCTGCTCATGACACCGAAAGCCCAGGGCCCATTAAAGTACACAGAGCTGGCAGCCTGTAAATGGACTGGTGGTGTACATCGTATCCCCTGCTAATAAAGGGGGCCTACCTTAGGGAAAGGCGTTCCGACATGTTCTGATGGCTAGATAATAGGATTCCCACCTCTCCAAAGGGATTCACTGACGTGCTGTTGTAGTATCCTTGTAGACCCTTCCATCTTCTTATATGTGAATGTGCATGTGTTTGTTAAATGCGGTTCTGTGGCAGAGATGAGTGACTGAATAATTCAAAACTAGCATGTCTCACAAAATGATGCAAACCCGTGCATGGATTGTCAGTGGGAGGAATGGAGTGTTGCAGTAAACACAGCCTAAAAGGGTCTTATGCATTATAGACAAGCCTTTAGAATCTGTTTTCTCATATGCAAATGCAACACACATGGCTGCAGAGGCTTAATATGAATCTCTCCCACTCACTACAAAATGCAGCATAGGACTGTTTATGTTTATTTTGTATGTACCACTACTTGAGGACGATGGAGTGTTGGTCGAAGCAAACAAAAGTTACAGTAAAAACACAATTCTATCAATGTTTACTTTAAAGAAGAGCTGTTAGAGCTGTGGCTTTGCTTTGCACTCAGCAACTATGTTCTCTTAAGCCTTTTCTGGGCTGGGAGAATTGACTGCAGAGGATGAGCATCATTAGATATGTCATTTAAGACACCTATGCTCTCCTACTGCTCTATATTTATCTACTTGCAGGTCTCTAACAGGCTCTCAGGTCAACACATTGTGTCCTTACCTGTCATCTCAGCAGTGAATCGGACATACTGTATCTGCCAGTTTGAGACAATATTAAGCCACCTGCCCTCCTCTCTCCTTCCCGCTCAACTCTTCTATTCCTCTTTGCCTCGTCTTGCCACTAGATGTATTTGTGACAAATCATATTCCTTTTATATTATAGCAGCCATATTCTTGATACCGGCTGTGTTTTGTTTGGCCTGCTATCAGTACATCGACTATTTATAGTTTGTTTTAGCCACCTCTGTATGGTAAATGATGATAAGCCTAGCCTGTAATAAACAGTCTCGTAAACATCTCTGCAGCTCAGACCTTAATGGCCTTAGGGGCTTGTAAGAGCTTTATAACACATTTATTACCACTTTAATGGTTGAAGCACTTTGAGCCATAACATAAGCTAACAGTAATT
>JAVQJX010115815.1:0-13326 GCA_036025115.1 Ambassis agassizii | reverse complement strand
ACTGTAAAATCAGAACCTGTCACTCTTGTTTTTATTTTATTTTTTTCTTCTCTTTCTCGTGTGTCTGTTCTTTGTCCTGTTCTTTGTACATGTGGAGCTGATTGACTTTTGTGTGCTTTGGGGATTGAAAGAAGAAAAAAAAGAATATTTTTTCAGTCATTAATTCTGAATCTTGTTTCTGTTTGTTGTATCATGTCTGAGTAAAGGTTTTAATACTGTACAGAAAGTGTTTTTCCTTTTTTTTCCCCTTCATTTTATTGCTTAACAAAAGTTGTCTCAAGATATTTTTAAAATGTAATACGCTATAAAAATGACCTGTAGGTTGAAAATTACCAGAAAGCACTCATTTTCTCTAGGCTCCCAAAACTCCCACTCCCTGTGGATCTGAGCTCGGCTCCCACTGTGTCCTGGAGAAATGATGTGCTCCTCAGTCCAGCAGGACCCCAGGGCCCTGGGTGACCATTGGCGCTGCACTCCTGACTCTCCACCTCTAGAGGGAGCACTGACCTTTTGTCCTGTCTGAGTATCACCGGCCATGACCTGCTGCAGCTGCTCCGCCCACACTGTCATCCTCCTCCTCCTCCCTGGATTAGGTGAAATTGCACTGTATTACCATCCCACCCACATTACACACCTTGTCCAATAAGAAAGTAAGATTAGAAGTAGATACATTTCACCTCACACTGGTCGCTCTGTTTCCTCTACCACATATTTAAATGAGAAGATCGGAATGCCAGTTTGTATCTTGTACTCAGACAGATTATAAACTCTGTCAGGACAGTTTATTTTTGCCCTTTTATTGGATTTGGCATGTTGGTTTACAGTCAGTTAATCACATTATTATTGAGTCTTCCGCCCTCTTTGGATTCATTTATTTTCCTGTGTGGGCTTTAGGGTTGTTCACACTCTCCATTACTCAAGTGCAGAGTATTGTAAACCATTATTTGAAAGTTTGGTTAGCCTGGCTTGAATAAGTAGACAAATTAAAAGCAGGCTAAGCATCACTTTCCATGTTGCAGATGTTTGAGCCAAGTGTGCCACAGTGGAAGCTCTTCCTGTAGTATCAGCAGCTACCAGCAGAGGGAGCAGGCACAATGAGCTCTCTGTTCAGGACTACCAAGCACATTACAGCCAAGTCAGCAGCGTCATACTTAGAGAAGAACCTGTAACCTCTCAGCTGGGAGTGGTAGACAGTAAGTTGCCCATTCTGTTCTAGGTAAATAGTGCAGGTGAAAGACTTAAAATATATTTTTTTGGTATTTACCACAGTTCATTATGTGTTACCTCACTGTTTCAGACACTGTTTAGCCTTTGAACTTTATTTTGCCGTGTTCTTAACCTTTCCCAGGCCCTTTAGCATCCTCCAGTTTGGTCATCCTCTACTTTTTCTGCCCTCTTCCTTTTCTTACACTACCTTGTTGGTGAATCCTTCTCTCCTTCGCTTTCTATCCGATACTCATTTTGACTCACGGCATGTTATCTGCACACCTTTCCATCTCATTCTCAGTATCATTCCTGCCCCCTTCTCTCTCCACAAGCTCCCTCTGGCTCTAATTCTTCACCCCTTTTCCTCCCTCCTCTTTCTCACTGATCCCCCTCCTCTTCACTCTGTGAGGCAGAGCTCCGCAGAAAGACACCTTTATACCAAGGAGTCAAATTCCTCTTAATTTCTGCTTCACAAATGTCAATTTTCACCAGGTGAATGTTATGGCTGTGCTCTGAATAAATGGGCCGTGTTTGAAGTCTCTTTCAGGCGACGATTTGGCAGATACTGTGTTGTAGTAATACCCCACACGTTGCACATTAATATACACACACACACACAGCTGAGCTAGACAGAGCTTTATTGAGCCTGTGTTCTTTCTTGACAAACACCAAACAGCAGGGCAACATGTCAGGTGTGCTGGCTGCTTTTTGTTATTTCCTGTCCTCTTAGGTAAACCTACACACTCAAATAAACACTATAATCCCCTTCTGACCTTCAGGATTGCAATTTTACACATAATTTACCATCTCCAAAGAGATTATCAACAGAAGTCTGCATCAAGAAAATAGCCACTCTATAGAAGGAGCCAGCTACACTGACCTCTGAAGGTCTGGAGGTGCCACACAACTCATTAAGATTAGTCTCTGTTATCATCTTTTAATGACATAAAAAGATGGAACTATTTGCTAAAGTTTGTTACATCTGTAAGGACCAGTTTGTCAGGATGGGAAGAAAACCTTGGTATGACTAGTGACAACATCAAGTGAAGCCAAATTACTGGTCAGCCGCTGTCCCCATGTTCTTTCAGCTGTAATGATACACTATGTTTTGGGTATATACAGACAAACTCTGAGCCAGGGTACACTTAGATGACTGAGTGCTCCACTTGTGCAAAAGCTAAATCTGGTGAAACTGAGCATAGGTTCCATACGAAATATATAATTCTGCATCTGAGTACAGTTGGTCTTGGTTTCTAATCAGGGGGAATGAAAGCTGTGCTGGAGTTTGTGGTTAATTCTGTATTTTTTTAGGCCTAAATCTCTAAAGACAACATTTATTTAACTTTATTTGTACTGTTGAATGGATAGGTGCAGAATATTTGTGATGGAAAGATTGCAAGTGGAGAGAGTGGACTGTGTGTGGGAGGATTAACAAGCTCTTGTCTGTTTGCCAGGAGCGAACGTGAGAGGGACAAAATGTGTCAGCAAGGGGAAACAAGTGAGAGGAAGACAGAAAGAGGAAGAGGGAGGGGAGTATTTTCATTGTGCAGCATCACATCACAGTTCTTGAAGCTGCTTCTTGGCATGTGTATGTTTTGTCCATAGGGTAATGGCCCGGATGGGGACTGAGCCTAAAGATGAAAAGCTCTTTGATGGCTGTTCAGAGGACAGACAGACAGGAATGAGCTCATGACCATAACATCAGATTGTTTTTATTGCTGCTTTTCCCTGACCTCATTAACCAGCATCTGTGTCTGTGCACAAACACTGCATGTTCAGCTTCTTGTTTTCATTTGTTTGTCTCTTTTTGATCTTTTGTGCTTCCATCTTTTGCACAGTCTGCCAGACAAAGGGGTTCTGATTCTGTCCTCATTTTGCTCCTGTCTCCTTGATTACTTGGAATGCATTGTCCATATTTAAACTGACTTGACATCATTCTACCCAGAAAATGGTGGAGAAGCTTCTTGCCAACGAGAACATTGCTGGCCACAAGTTTATTTTGGTCTTATCCCTCCTCCTCCTGAAGTACTTCGATGCTTTCCTGTATACTGTTGTATACAGAGTTCAACTTCACGCAGAGACACACGTATGAAGCACAAAAGCATTATAACTTCCCTCTTATAATAGTCTGCCAGTTTGAATCTTGTTCCATCTTCCACTTCCCAGATAACTTCTGCACTCGTGCCCTTCGCTCTCTTCCTTCACTTCACTCGTATCTTCCCCCCTCACCATCTTTCTCATATCCCAGGATTCTCTCTGCTGCACTACTGTACCCAGAGAGAGGGCCCTGGTCTCAGCAGCTTCCTGTCTCACAAAAGACCCTTCTGTTTCCCCCCTCTGTGTTTCCTCCCCTGCCACCCCACCCCCTTCCTCAACACCCCTGTGGTACATTCCCTCCCTCTCCCCTGGTGCATTCCTTTTTGACCTGGGCCGGCTGAGGAGTCTCTCTGTCAGCGGGCTCTGTGAGCACCGTGGAACTGAGCCTTCACTGATCTGTGGAGCTGGTTGTTAGGTTTTCTGCTCGGGCCGAGTCAGTCTAGAAAAATATAACTTTTATTGCCACTACAACAAGTAAGCACAGCAGAACAGACAGGACAACATCCACATAGTAAGCTGACACATCTTCAAGTACATTTGCATATTAGTTTTGTCTCAAGTTCATGGACAATTTTTTGCTTTTTTTAGTTTCGTTTCGTGTCTCAAACTGATGTTTCATTCAAGCGGACACTCTGTTCTTAAACTTTTCATTTTACAGTGAAACCCCTTTCCTGATTGTATAAGGAGCCACAGGTCGTCTCAGCTTCAGTGAGTCCAGTTTCGTAGCTGGTGTGAAAAAGCCTTCTGGCTCCTCCACAGCTCTTTGTAATGGTCAGCTGGGCCAGGTAGAGCAAGGTGTCACTCCAACGCCAAACTGACCCACCTGACCTTCGCCTCGACCTCACACTGTCCAGCTGATTAGTCTGAGTTACAGCCGGGCTTCACTGCCCTCTGTCCCTTCAGCGTTCAACCGACTGAATACTTTTAATGCCTCACATTCTTGGTGCGTCTCGTCTTTCATTCTTTACAATGAAGAAAAGCTGCAAGTCAAGCTTGTTGTTTATACCTGATCTTCACTTAAAGAAAATGCTTTCCTGTCCTTGTAAAGTTCATGAGGTGCTCCATCCAAACACAAAAATGTTTATTCTAGTAGGAACCACAGCTTGGATGTGATGTAATTTGGGCATTTTTTCATCATGATCTTCACTCAGGACAGCATCCTCTCTTTGATTCTGCAGGTTTAGTCTCTGTAGCTTAGTGCTCTTTCCACTCACACAAGAGAGTGAGATTTACCAGCTAATTCTAACTTGACAACACAATATGATTCTGGTGTTTTTACTTCAAAAAAATTAATATTACAAACTTCTCACTACACATTTTACTGGTCAGTCTGGTCCCCCAAGTGTTTGAATAGATTGAGGCACTTATCAACTTGATTCAAGATTCAAGATTCAAAGAGGTTTATTGAATCTTGAATCAAGTATATAACTTGGTATATAAGGTGCAGACTGTGGCAAAACACACAGAAGCTAGCATAAAAACAAACACATTTTAAGAGTGGCAGCATGAGCAGGATTAAAGCTAACAACATGGGTGTACTTTTTTTTAATTTCATTTTGAACTGAGGTAACATTTCCTATGTAAACCGTCATTCTGGGGAAACTTTGCTCCACACTTTACTGTAGGCGTCTGTCTTCTGCACTAACAGCTGTTGAGGTGACTTCATTAGTGGAAAACTGTGATTTTTAAAGGAGACAAAAATGTTGTCCTGTCAAAGGCACAGAGGTTCCACCCTGCGTTTTAGTCAGTAGGTCACTTAGAGATGCATCTGTCCATCCTTCCATCCACCTTTTCCTCCACACCTTAGTTTTATTCTGGAATCTCCATGTGTAAATACCTTTTGATCCCTCCTCCCTCTTTTTTCTCCCTCCTCTCTTCGTCTTTATCAATGGCCCTCATTCATTCCCTCTCACCCTTTGCATGCCTGCGTGCCCCCCCCCACCACCACCACCACCAGCTCTCTGCCCACCCCTCCTCCCCCTCACCTCTCTCTATTCATTCCTGTGATTTTTCCCTGCCTGTACCTTTCCACGGCCTTAACGTCCCCTCCCAAGCAGCAGTTCCCTCAAACCTTCATGTGAGTCCTATCTCTCTCCTCCATCATTGGCTCGGTTTCATTTCAGGGATTTTGGTATTTAGATGCAGATCTACATGTGGTTATTTGAGGCTTAGGCAATATTCATCGGCATTTATGAGAATTCCTATTACTTGTGGGGACATTTCTTTCAGTTCCAGAAATTAATATGCCAGATATGGATCTTTTACATGACAAATTAATATACCCATTAAAAACCCCTTCCTCACATGCATGCTGATTTTACCCAGAGGCTCAGTACAGCATAGTTTCCTCCTTTTTGCTCATGCTATGTCACCAGTCCTTCTAATTGCCTTTTATTAGTACAGCCATTATGCACCATCTGGGCAAATTACCTTCTAACAGTGAGTAATTGTGCTAAATTGAGCAAATCTTGGAGCTCACCTATGGCTATATTTAACAACAAGGGCTTAGGAAGCTGCTTTCAAATACCCCCCAAAAAAAGAAGGATTGCTGAGTGTTGAAAGGCAGTATAATGAAATGGATGCACATACTGAAGGGAACACACACGTGGCATTTCTTCGTTCGGCTTATCAAGTATCATCAAAAGACTTGTGTACTTTAGAAAAATATACAGAGTTCTCCTATATAAACTCTCTCTCTCTCTCCCAAACACACACATTCTCTGTTATACATCAGTTGGCATGAAAACTTCAGAGCTCATGAACGCTCACCCCACACAGAAAAAAACACACCCACTTCTGTGCACCCTCCTCTTTCGCTCTGCCCCGTCCTCACCCTTAAGCCTTCCTCCTCTTCCTCTGCCTATTTTAGAGGTATGTGGTTAGCTGGGTGTGTTTGGTGGCCAGATTGGAAATCACTGACCCATTCTCTGCCTGAATTCCCTTTTTTACCTGGCTCAGCACACCTCCTGCAGCCACCACCGGGCTGAGCAGAGTGTGTATTCATCACACACACACACACATATGCACCCTCTTTGACCCCCCCTCTGTTAGCACCGAGTGTATCAGGCCACTCTCTTTTCTCCGTTTCCTCCCAGGCTTGCCCCTGCTCTGATCTATTTCGGTGTATTGTGGCTAGCAGGGTGTGTGTGCGTTTGCGGCCCTGCCCAGTAAAATACAGACTTTTCAAGGAAGTCAGCAATATAATATGGCCGCTTTATTGTAATTACAAGGTTCTCCTTTTGGAAATGTGGTGCACAGACAGAGCTGCCCACAGGCACTTGCTGAGTCCTTCTCCAAATGCCATCTAGTGTCTTCACTCTTGTCTCATCCATCCTTGAAATCTCCCTTGCTTCTGTTGACCCAGATGTTGCCACACCATGTAGGTCTATCAGCTGTTTACTAGCCACTCTTTAAATGTGGAGTCAGATGGGATTCCAGGCCGTCTCATTGGATGGATTGTGAGAAATCAGTCCGGTGGGTGGTCACATGTAATGGAGAGTCCCTTAGAGAATCCTTGTGGTTCTTAAAACCCATTAATTGCTGCCCAGAAAATTATAAGGTTTACACTAATAGAAACTCAGCTGACATTGAAGCCTAATTGAATAATTGAAGGGTTCACATTGACCTGCTTCACAGGATTTTCTTCTGGAAACACCTGATGCCGGCTTATTTTAGCAGCCTCACCTCTTGGTAATGTGGTTACGAACACTTGTCTGCTTCAGGACGATGAAGTCATGCTGCTGGTGGAATTTGTGGTACTTCAATAATGTGACTGCTCAGCAGATTGTGTTGATTATACTGTTGCCAAGGCAGGGCTGCTTTGTCCTGTATATGGTGAAGGGTGTGGATGAAACACTCTGTATACTAAAGCTGCGCCAGACAAGATTTCAGATTTTCTCCGATTTTACATGTTGTAATGAGATGTCACCAGATGATGTAACGTTGTGCCTCTATGGCTGAATATTTGAGAATATATGTGTACGTTTTCACCCTTCAAGACTGTAAAACAGCACATTTACTTTTTAGTTAGGGTTAGTTAAAGTTAAACAGCTACACAGTCCTGAATGAACAACCTTTCGCTCTAGTAAAAACCACACTTCATGCCTCCAGGGTGCTACTTACACATGACCGAACGTCTGAGGCGACACGTCTTAGAGTCACCCTGTGGTTCATGTTACACTACTCACAGTTTTATAAGACACAGTGCTACATAAATCTGAAGATCTGTGTTTGAAATGAGAGTTTTTGTTGTTCCAAAATTTCTGACAAATCCTAAAAAAGTCCAAAATACATTGTTTTTTGTATCGTCTTTGTTTTTCAGTTTAATCCCAGCATTAAGCTGCTGAGCTGACTGTGTCTATAACAGATTCATCCAAAAGGAAGTGAGCCATCTGAACAAGTAGGTACCTGCTGAAGCACCTGTTGAGTTACAGGTGCATACAGTTTTTTGTTTGGATTACATTGTCCATTCACCCATTCCCCTAAAACAGCACATATGATCCATATTTTTGTAGATAGTTTGCACATCATAATGGTTCTTGATTCCATATATCGCCCAACAAAACATAACAAACATCCTGGACTTGAATGCTCGACATTTTAAAAAAAATTGAACTTGCACTTAAAAGTCGAGCACAAACACATACCACAGATGTCTCCCGGGGTGTCTCTTTTTACGGCCTGTGGCATCTACTTTCAGAGCACAAGAGGGCCAGAACCAAACAGTCTGTCCTCAAAACACACTCAGCCCACTGTGTCCAGGAAGCCAAAATAAAAACCCAGAGCCGCCACACTGAGGGAGCATTTCCTGGATTTAGCTCTGTAAAGCTACACTGTGTACAAATATTAAAATGTTTCACAGGCATTCAGGTTGTGTTTTGTTTATACTTTATTTTATTTACTTTATTTGTACTTTATTTTATAATTAAATTTGCCAATATTTAGCTTGCAGCTCTCTCTCTCTTGGTTTGCAGCTGCTCCTCTGTTTTATTCTTACTTTTGGCTTTTCTACTTCTGAAAGCATGAAATTCTATATTGGTGGTTTTCATATAGTAATATGTAGGTTTAAAGCCATTTTCTGATGGATAATTGATGGATGCAGCAGCATAGCTGATGGTTTCACAGAATGATCACACACCGGCCGCTCCTTTTCATTCTGTATACATCAAAGCTCACCCCTGTACTTTCTTATGAGAGGGCAGTGCCATTTCTTCTTTTGGCTGGCTCGTATGCATGGACAGAACATTACAGCTGAACAGAAACTAAAACATGGCCTGCTTACTTTAACCGTGTCCCTTTTCTCCTCATTTGGAGTTTAGTATGTAGAAAAATGTTGAAGGAAATGTCCAAAAATATCATATAATGTATAACAAGAGAAGTGCTGGCATGTCAGGGCACTGTGGCTCATGGTTGTGGTACATACTGTATATATACTGTTTAAAGCTGCACTGCAGGACTTTCACATATTTAATGTCTGTCCATTCTTGGTGGGTTCGTATAAACCTATATCTCTGCATGCTGTTGCAGACACAAGCGCTGACAACTCAAACTGAAAAAAATGTCAAATGAACATTTTGCTGCTAAGCCCTCAGACAGAATGATAGTGAAAAGAGCTGTCTTGAAAATACCACAGAATCCAAACACGCGCCCCTCCTATCCCCTCAGAGAAACATACACGAATGAGGAGGGGGGTGCGTGTGAAATTAAAGGTAGTGAGAAAGAGTGAGTGGTATAGAGCATCAAGGGATAATTATTGTTGATTACTGCTTTCTGGTTGTGAAGTCTGCACTCAAAGAAAGTGACTAACGACGGGCTGTGTGAGGGCAGAGACGTTTACAAGGCAGACGGCTTTGAAATAGACATAGAAGATGCTGTTTATGACATGCAGGGATATGAAAGTGAATTATGAAAGGAATGCTGGGTGGGTTTGAAGTTGATGCTCCAAAGGTTTATATGTCTTTATATTTACTTTCAGATATGACAAGTGACCACACAACAGCACAAAGTGGATTGTAGAAAGTGGATTATTTGTGGTTTTCTGTTACAGTAACATCACTTCGTGGTCCCAGCACCCGCAGGGTGAAGGAGGCAGCAGGTGCAGGTGGAGTCCTGTGTTGGTGCCAGAGGTCATTCTGATCTCAGCACAAGCATTTGCTTGTTGTAGGCTACTCCTGGGCTATTAAAACACACAAAAAACAGTGTTTTGTTCACTTTATTGTTGAGATCTTTTAACACAGACTCTTCAATAATTCTATCAGCTTGAGAATATTATTTCAAAATGTCAAAATACAACCAAAGTAAGTGATAAAGTAACTCATAAATCGTGTCCGTGTGTGTGTGTTTTTCCTTCTAGTCTCTCGTGTCTCTCGCTTCCCCTCCACACCTGAGCTGATGCTGCAAAACAAGGCCACGTGGGACTGACCAATCACAAGTACAGAAGCGCTCCTAGGCTTCAGTGAAATGGGCGTGGCCAGTGGCGCGGACAGAAGCCTGATTGGCTGGCTCGCCGCTCACTCAGACTGCAGCTCAGCTCGCGGTCCTGCTTTCTCATCCTGGATTTACCTGCAAAGTTGTTGGTTTATAAAGCGACCTTTACATGTCAGAGACGCACAAAGTAGGAAACACAAAAGGTAAAGAGAAGTGATGGATTTTAATGACTTTAATGACTCCTTAAACTCTATGCTTAAGAAAAAGACGCCATGTCATGTGTCTACTGAAGTTTTTCTAATGGTTCATTGTTGGAAATGTTTAGTTCGCACTTTCAGTTTTTCCTTCATACACGTATACGTGCGCCCAGCGCGCAATTACGCACGCCCTCTTCCCTTTTGCCATTCTCTCTCACTCTCTCTCTCCCCCTCTCTCTCTTTCTTTCTCTCTTCACACACACACACACACACTCACACGCTCTCACTCTTCGTGTGAGAAAGTAAAGAAGGGGAGAGGGAAAGAGAGAGAACGGAGAGAGAGCGTGATTCCAGGTCTCTCTCTGCTGCTCTCTCCACTTTGGGTACTTGTACCCACTCTGACTCAATGGGGCTTTAGCACTAAGGGGTTAAACGTTAAAATAAAAGTTATTTATTCATCCCAAACCCCTTTTAGTGTTTAGGTTTTGTGCATTAACATAGGTAACTCATAAAGGAAAGTCTCCGGGAGAGAGGTAGAGACGTCTCCAGAGGCGTGCCTTTTTGTCTGTTGCCCCACAGAAGGTTCAGTCGGGCTCCTGTCGTCGGCTGGCTTTCTGTGAGAGGATAACATCCCACATCTCCTACATTTACAGCTGAACCAGGCCGGCAAACTACTGCAACACTATGGATATTGGAGCATGTCCCTTCCGGAAGAAACGGAGACCATGGCGCATGGACTTCTCATCCTTCGCCTTGGTAACCGTGGCGCTCGCCGTGTGCCAGACGACCGTGGTTCGGGCAGGTAAGAGTCTTTTTCATCTCGATTACTTTGGTTTTGGTAGCTGTGCAGTTTAATCACATTATTCTCTCAACGGTGTGCGTATAGTAAATGCCACCTAATGCACTGTTTGATACTTGCGCACCTGACATAGGTCTGTTTATTTCCACGAAAGTTAAGCACTTGACAGCACCTGGAACCACAATATTCAAATATCTAAATCTGTTTGGCATTTGTTGCGTGAGGAGCAGCAGATTTAGAGGTTCGTGCTTTCAGTTCAGTGTCCTCGAAATTCTGCATTCCTGTGATCCATAAGAGCACAGGACCATGCTATTCACCATTTGAAAATGTTGACACAAAGTTAGTTTGGATTCTCACAACGTGAGACATAAACAAATACAATTATATTTTTTGTTTTTTTCCCTATTAAAAATGTATTACCTGTATAAAAAAAAAAACATTTTCTGTCCGATAATAGATGTTAGTCATGATGCTTATCAGTCAACCTTTTCTTGTTAATTCTTTTCTATAGTTTATTTGGACACAATATTCTCAGCTGCCTTCCTCTGAGTGAGCAGGCAGCCTGCTGACAGGTGTCATCTCACTAAACGTTGGTTTGCAGTTGATTTTTAATCATTTTTAGCTGTTTGTCTTTTAAGTATTATCATTTTTTACTATGAGAATTCCAATTAGTTTGAACAAAACGACTCCTTTTAGGCGCTTCTGCCTGTCTTACATCCGGAGGGGGAAAGGGTTATGATGGTGCAAAGACCTTTGAGGCCTAAATATCCAGTTTATTGGATTTGAAATCATATTTCTTTGCAGCTTGAAGTTGACATTTGTGTCAATATGGGCCGTGGAACAGCAGCAGCGTGAGGTTGTCTGGGTGTTTACCAGTTCAGCCTGTGGACCAGTCCATCCATCACTGCCCCTGGTTGGCAGAGCAGGAAGGTTTTCAGCGGGCCTGTGGAGTTATTTAGGCGTTTTTAGCAGCGTTCAAACATCAGACATTGTTTGTTATGAAGTGAGAGTTGATGTGTGATTACACAGTTTTGTTTGTCAGTGTTATATTATATTATGATGCTGTGTTAGTTTGTGAAGTTTTGCACCCCTTCCTTCCCCTCACTCCCCACAGTTGGCCTTGAAGGAATGATCTGTATGTGCTGCAGTTCTCTGATGGACCGCTAGATGTCCCGAGTTATTTTTGACACAGAGAATCCATTGATTCACCTGAGTCCACATCAGCTTAGATGATGAAGAGAGAAATTAATGGATATGAAATATTCACTAAAATGCAGCAACACTGTACCAACACGACAGCAGAATGTGATGCTGTCCGTTCTGGATAACAATGAACTTTTGAGTTGAAGTACATCTGCGCAATTACGCATAACTTATTTGAGATATTTTCTTCAGTTCATTTGAGTGGACAGGTGGTCCTCTGAAATGGCTCTTTTTTTATTCGTTTCGGGACAGTTGCTGCAGCTTACGGACCAAGGAGGGTCTTGTAACACGACTTGCCCTCCTCCAGTGTATTCTTTGGCCCCGTTTCCAATTTCAGATTGCGAGAGGCGATTGCACCTTCCCGTCGTCTCCCGTGTGTATTTTGGAGGCGGAAGCCTGAGACATTTTTTGCTTTTTATGAATAGGTTGTTATGCGGCTGAGCAGCTCGGTCGCAGGGGTTTGGGAGTGAAAGCATTTAGTGTCTCCCTGTCTATGTGCGCTTTGTACAGATCTGTTTGTGTATATGCGTCTGTAAGCTATGGATGTTTTTTTCGCAGCTCAGGGTGTGGAAATGTATGCCACATATGTGAATGCGTCTCTGTGTGCAGCTCCTCCACCAGGTTGTGCTTCTTATCTTAAAGGATACTTATAGAGGTGGTGTGATTGTAGAAAAGTCTTTCAGTTACCTGACCATGTGATAATGTCAGAGTGACGCAAATAAAACGCTCCTGTTACCTGTGTAGTGTGCGTCTGGTCTCGCAGAACTAACGCGTTATCAGTGCGTCAGTACGCGCGTTCCAGTGAGCGCACGGCGTAGCTCAGGAGCAGATGTGAGTGCGCATTATAACATCGCCCCACCCAGGCAGTGAAAGACCAATTTAGAGAAAAAAAAGTGGTCACAATCTCTGCGTGTTTATTCTTTCTTCCCTGAGAGAATGAAGACTAGAAAAAGTAGGGGGTGGAAGAGGCACAGCCATCAGCCAGCCCGGAGAGCCATGAAAGCAGAGTTTTGTTCAAAGGAGAAGAAAATCAGAGGGCAATATTTTTTTGACATGGATGTTCCTCAAACTCATTTCAAAGCAGAGCTCCTCAAAGGGCAGTCTGTCTAGTTTAGCTAAACATAACATAACCCCGCTCTCCCTCTCTCTCTCTCTCTCTCTCTCTCTCTCTCTCTCTCTCTCTCTCTGCTGGTGAATAGAGCTTCTATATGTGGAGGCAGAGCAGGATTTTGACAGTTCACTCCTGTGACTGTATGGAAGTGTGTGGTATTTCAGGCTTCTCTTGGTCTCATGTGACTCAGTCTGGCAGTTGTAACCTTGTCCCTTTGGGTTTCCTATGCCTGATCATCATTCTCCCATTCTCTCCCCCTCACTACATCTCTTTATAGTTTTCTTTTT